>OZ025244.1:6425418-6492918 GCA_964019155.1 Osedax fenrisi | reverse complement strand
TCTATAGGTAATACAAAATATATATATTATAGAATAGTATAGCTATTAAAGTACTACAGTATCAACATAATCTTTAATTATTCTCTGATAACATTTCGATATAACTACAACTATTCTTCTATATATATATATATATATATATATATATATATATATATATATATATATATATATATGTCTAATATTTATAATGTATGTAATCATTATTCAATATTACTATAGTACTATAAGGTAGGGAAGTGAAGGGGGTAGTGGCCGATAATTAATATGCCTCAGAAGATTTCTAATATATCATAAATACTTAATTTTAGGCTCTTATTTTTTTGAATAAACTAGAAATCATATAGTTCTAGAATACTGTGATTTATCTTTTATATATAAAGTGTTTAACCTAATAATATAAACGTTTGATATGCCATATGCTTTTTTTAATATTAAAAAAAGCACTACAATAAGGCAAGGCTCTAGTAGTGGCCGCTAGTACCAGAAAATGCGATAGGTATCTCGTAATGTATTCGATTTATATTTTGTTAATTATGTAATATTAAATAATTATATTTATCATGCATACACACCTTATGTGATTCAATGATTTAATCATATGCACACACTATTACACGTACATAAGCATAAATATATATAATCATGTTTTTCTCAAAATTTGACAAAAAATGATTATTTAATAAATTAGAGTAATTAATTGATTGTTTAAAAAAAATGTACTATACATTATAGATATTTTGATTATCTAAATATTGTATATAGAACTTGTTATCATATCAAGCACCATTTAAGCGTTAATTAAAACGGCCACTACCCCGTCCTCGGCCACTATCCCCTTCTCTCCCCATACCTAACTACAAGCAGCTTCATAATAATATACATATAATTCATATGATATAAAGCAACAGCGATGTTACGTTAAGTACCCACACATGCTATACTCCCGCACAGTGCGGCGCACACACACACACTAACTTGATTATAACCGGAAGTAGATATCCACTGATTGGTAAACAAACAGATCAGTCCGAACGCTAGAGATACCACTCCGCATACCAGAGCCGTTAACTACAACACGAGGGGAGGAGATGCTTGTTATTGTCACATGTCAAGTCACGTGTTTAGGTCACGTGATTAGGTCACGTGATTAGGTCACGTTATTATGTCACGTGTTTGCGTTCATTTGTATACATATATGGTTGAATACGTACGTGTACTTAACTATGGTTGTGTATACATATGTATATACATATATGCATACTAAGTACAGGTGTACTTATAGTTAATTATATCGTGCACGAAACATATTACACGTAATATGATATTGTTTTGTATGCATAACTATAGTTAACGCATAAATATATATACACATATATATATATATATATATATATATATATATATATATATATATATATATATATACACACATACACATATATATATATACATATATATATATATATATATATATATATATATATATATTTATATATATATATGTGTGTGTGTGTGTGTGTGTGTGTGTTAAATGTGTATGTTTTTGTAGTACATTATGCTAATGAAGATGTCCAGTAATGATCTCATGTAAGCGGGAGGTATTCTGATGAATTAAGCAGAACGTACAGCAGAGTGAACACGGAGTTTACACACATACTAATACACTAACACACTAAATGTATTAGTATAGAGGTGTACAACGCTTTAACAATGTAATTATCTATCTACACACACACATATAGTTATACACTATGTTGCAGTTTGCTAGATGCGTACATTTATAGTGTACGGTCAAATTCAAAGCTATAGTTGGACCTCGTATAGATTATATAGAGTGTAATGGATTATCCTGCAGCTAGTTAATTCGCATCTCGATTGACCGCGGTATATAAGTTTGTATACGACTTCGCATTATGATGTATTTATTTGAGATGTGTGTATATTTAGTGGGCTATAGTTCACTTATATATATATATAACAAAGTAGAAATAAATTCTGATTAGTTCATATACATATATATATATATATATATATATATATATATATATATATTCGTGTATGCGTGTATGTGTGTACATATGTAGGATGATATCCCAAATGTATATGTTCACATATTATAAGTATACGAGTGTATCTCGGGAACATAACAGTGAAGATATGCGATATTACTATAATAACAAGCGGGTATGTGTGTGGGTGTGTGTGGGTGCGTATCACATGGGGAAGCTGAGATTGTTATCCGATACGATAGATCCCTAGAACAATAGCTATTGTACAATGAACAATAGCTATTGTACAATGAACAATAGCTATTGTACAATGAACAATAGCTATTGTACAATGAACAATAGCTATTGTACAATGAACAATAGCTATTGTACAATGAACAATAGCTATTGTACAATGAACAATATCTATTGTACAATGAACAATAGCTATTGTACAGTGAACAATATCAATGTACAGTTGTACATATGCACGTAACACGATACTACAATAACAATTGTATTATCTCATGGGTCAACGGTGTAGGCCATATAGGCCTAACTGTGTATACATATATGTATACAGATCCTATATAATCTATCTATAGTGTAATGTAGTCATAGAGTATACCCACTGTATACCCTATAGGGTGTATAGTATACCCTATAGAGTGTATACCATATATAGTCTACTATAGTAGCCAAATACCCACTATATACAATGAATACATCAGTCGGGTAATATAAAGTTCACTTACCCGCTGATATGCTAGGTTGCCTAGACGACGTAGCATAGCACGGCATGCGTAGTTAACTTTGTATTACGTAATGATGGATAAGAAGTTGTAGAGGTGCTTAGTGTAAAGGTTAAAGGTTAATTATATCATTACATCGCGTCATTCGTCATGGCGTAATTCGGCTCAACTTATCTGCAGATAAATCGATATCTTGATTTTATATCTATCAAATATATATATAGGTGCTATATATAATCATGCTCCTTTATTAGCACTATATTGCACTTTAGTACCCATGTGCGGGTATCCATATAATAAGAGAGTGTGACATATTTGTCACAGCATAAGTCACAGTATATGTCACAACATATGTCTCATATGAGACCTACTATGGTACCATGCATGATTCCCGTTAAATAAACCTTCCTCTTCTCGTTTAGTATCCACTATTTAGTACAGAGGTTCCTATTACGTATGTCGTTACTATATTACAGTGCCCTTTTAAGGGTTAATCTAATAAAATACATATACTGATTTATAATAGATAAATGGGATTATGGTATAATTGATTATAAAATATTCAGATTTTTCTGTGATTAGAAATGTAAACATGGTGGGTAACGTATTAGATGGGGACAATTGCACACAAAATACCCCTTAACAGTCATTGCTATATTTCAACTTCTCCGGTAAAACATTCATCTCTTCCATCTCTCTTTTACCATAATTCCCTTCTCTAATATATTCAAATTCTAACTTTACGGTATACCTTCACAACTAAGTTCTCGGACACTTGGGAATATGTATACCAATCTATAGAAAGCACTTCCTATATCTTATAGGTATGTTTTTAGCAAACATAGTCTAGCATAACTGACAGTATATAGTAACTCATAAAACATATTTGTATTTACTATGATTAATTATAACAATAATATATATGGTGTTTATATTCATATATAACATAGTATATATATATATATACTATATAGTATATATATAGTATATATATTATACTATAATATACAGCGAATATAACTACAGACGCCAAACTTAAATAGCCTCATCTAATAATGATGTTAAGCCTACTAATAAATAAATAAACAGCTTCAAATCTGTATACGTTATACGTATAGGATAGTATATATACTATAGTATTATAGTACTATAGTATATATATATATAGATATATATATATATATATATATATATATATATATATATACTATAGTACTAAGGCCTCATATATCACCATACATGGTGATATTAGTATACTAAGGACTCGTATAACATATTAAAGCCTCATATAACATATTAAAGCCTCATATATATTTACTGGTGTGGAGATATTAACTCCCATCCAGCGGGTCCCCAGGTGGTGGATAGGGGAAGTAGACCTCCAGATATGGAGTGTTAGCTGCGAATACATGAATAATCTATTCAATAAGCAGTCCTGAACCAAAAATCAGAGTCGCGCGGAACAAGGAGCGCGTCCTGCAATTCCATCTCAGGTTGCAGTCGAAAAAATAGCTACTGAGAAACACAATACACCAAAACTTTTAGTGTCGAAGAAAAGTATGATCTTCGGATCATTAAACACACAGACTTTACAAAGAAAATGGAAGGTACCAGAACTAGTATCTTCAGCTGAAAAAACCAGACATGATGTTTTATGCATACAAGAACACAGATTCGTACACCCTAACATTGATATCAAAGAACACAACTTCGGAAAATGGATACTAATAACTTGCTCTGCATGGAAAAACAGTATGAATGCTGCTACCGGTGGAATTGGTATACTATTGAACTCGAGAGCATATGATAAAATAACAAGCGTTGAAAAAATAAACCCCAGAATAATGGCAATACATTTCGAAGGAAACCCGATGACAACAGTTATATCATGCTACAGCCCGACAAACGTTACCGATGAACAGGAGGTTGAATTATTCTATACTGATCTAAACGCATTTACAAGAAACATCCCAAAGCATAATGTACTAATTATAGGAGGAGACTTCAACGCACACCTTGGATACGATGATGGACATAAATATTCCCTACACAGGGAAACAAACCGAAACGGTAATATGTTACAAAGTTATCTTCAAGAAAATAATCTATTATGCCTAAATACTCATTTCCAGAAAAGATTAGGACAGAAATGGACACATACCTCACCAAATGGTTTTAAATCTCAGATTGATTTTTTAATCATCAACAAGAAGTGGAAAAATAGCGCCAAAAACTGTAGAGCATTCAATTCGTTTATTAGTGTAGCATCTGACCATCGTATAATTTCAGCTAAAATATGTCTTTGTCTGAGAGCCAATAAAAAGAAATTATGTCAAAATAAGCCCTTTAATTGGTCCACACTGAAAGACGATAGCGATGTCCGAAAAAGTTTCATTACTGAAGTGAAAAACGGATATACAGTCCTCCAAGAAAGTGAACAAAACGAATCAACTGCAAACTCTAGATATAACAATTTTGAAAAAGCCTGCAAGGAAGCAGCTACAAAAGAAATCCCGTTGAAACCGAAAATGATAAAGAGATTACCATGGGAAACACCGTATATATGTCAAAAGCGTGAAATACTCCATCAAGCGGCAGAGATCAAAAACAGCGATCCAACTTCAGAAAATATCAAAAAGTTTACAGATGCTCAAAATGTGCTCACCAAAATGTATGAAAATGAACAAACCGAATATGTTACTCGCAAGATTGATGTAATAAAAAACGCAATCAGTTTTAAAAAATCAGCACTTGCATGGAAAACAGTCAACGAAGTCAGCGGACGAAAGAATACAGAAAAAGCCAAGATTAAAGCAAATAGCGAAAAAGAACGCATACAACTATGGCACCAACACTTCAAAGAACTACTCGGCAAACCGATACAAACTACAACAAACAGCGGAAATGAATGCATCGTAAATACCAATAAGCATCTAAATATAGAAACTGGACCTTTTACTGCACCTGAATTATCAAAAGCCACCAAAAGTATCCAGAATGGAAAAGCGGTTGGCCTCGATGAAATTCCTGCTGAAGTATGGAAAATAGACGATTTTCAAGAATTTCTTCTAGAATCCTGTAATTGTGTATACAACCAAGAAAGTATTAGAAGATGGAGAGAAGGGTGCATTCTCCCTTTCCCCAAAAAAGGTAATCTATCAATAACGAAAAACTATAGAGGAATCACACTCACACCAATTGCTGCCAAGATATACAACCTGATGTTACTAAACAGGATAAGACCTGTGATCGACCCTATCCTAAGGAAAAATCAAAATGGATTCAGGACAAACCGATCCACATCTGGACAAATATTAACAATTCGGCGCATATTAGAAGGCGTGAAAGCCAAAAAGCTACCTATAACGCTGCTTTTTATTGACTTTGCAAAGGCTTTCGATTCTATAGACAGACTTAAAATGGAAAATATATTAATAATATATGGAATACCAAAGGACATAGTCAATGCAATAATGATGCTATATAGGAATACAAGCGCTATGGTCAGATCACCTGACGGAGATACTCCTTATTTTGAAATTACGACCGGTGTCCTACAAGGAGATACATTGGCTCCGTATTTATTCATAATCTGCCTTGACTATATACTAAAACACTACATAGATGATAATATTAATCTAGGCTTTACACTTTCACAAAGAAGAAGCAGTCGACATCCAGCTATACATATTACCGACATTGACTACGCAGACGATATTGCAGTTACTGCAGATACAATAAAAGATGCTGAGAAAATGCTACATCAAATCGAAGAAGCTGCAGAAGACATTGGACTGAAAATAAACTCAGATAAAACTGAGTATATGAGCCTAAATTCAAAGAGTGACAACATGATAAGCAGAAATGGAAATTCTATCAAAAACGTAGACAATTTCAAATATCTCGGCAGCTACATTGCAAATACTGAAAATGATATCAATACAAGAATAGCAAAAGCCTGGGCAGCACTGAATAGTATGATTATACTGTGGAAATCAAATCTATCAGAAAATCTCAAAAGAAGCTTTTTCCGAGCTGCGGTGGAATCAGTACTAGTGTATGGTGCGACGACTTGGACTCTAACAGCAACGTTGGAAAAAAGACTGGATGGAGCATATACTCGCATGCTCCGTGCTGCACTCAATAAATCCTGGAAAGATCACATCTCTAACAAAGACCTCTATCTTGAAATCCCAAGAATATCAGCCTCTATTCGGAAACAACGCCTACGATTTGCAGGCCATTGTTGGCGAAGCAAAGATGAGCTAGCAAGTGATGTACTTCTCTGGCAACCAACTCACAGCAAACGGCCACGAGGACGACCTGCCAAGACGTACATCGATCAACTACTGGAGGATACCGGATGCAATATAGATGAGATTCCAACCGCGATGAACGATAGAAAAGGATGGATGGAACGTGTCAAGAAATGCCGAGCAAGCTCGACCTGGTAAGGTAAGTAAAGCCTCATATATGACATATTAGAGATCATAGGAGGCTCTTGATAGTACGGACTATATGGTATATACATGATGATGATGCATTGCAAGGTATATAGTTATAACGGGGATATCCTCCACGATTATACATTAAAGCCTATAGGCTTTATATATATATATATATATATATATATAATAAAGCAAATTAACTCACATTAATATAATATGTAGTACTGTGACCTCTTTGATAACTGCGCCAATAGGTTATAGGATACCTTTCGTATATGATACTATAATAAGTATTATGTAATACTGTATACAGTGTATATAGTATGATGTAATGCATGCAGCATTGTACAGTGTACAATTGTACATTAATGTACATTTTACACCCTGTTTTAATGCCGTATATACACTACTGTATATATAGTATGTATAATACATGTATGCTGCCTATAGTGTGTGTGTGTGTGTGTATGTGTGTGTGTATGTGTGTGTGTGTTATAGCTACTAAATATACAGAGCGAATTCTGGTTTTCGGTAAACTTTGCCGCTAATCGTATATAGCGACAGTGATGGATGTGTGAATGCGTCACTGTTTGCCTTCACTGAATGGGGGGTAATCTACATTCCCTTAACTATATGGGGGTATAATACGCCACTGTTTGCCTTCACGAAATGTGGGGTAATCTACCTTCCCTTCACTATAGTTATAAGTTACCCCCCATATATATATGGGGGTAACTTATCCCGGGTAAGCTACCTTACCTTCAAAGTAAAGGGGTAATCTACACTGCCTTCACAATATTGGAGTAATCTACTTGCGTTCACTATATGAGGAGTACCTTCCCAACACGTGACCCATCCCCATTGAGTAGACCTCACCGTATAGACCCCCCTCCCCTATAGAGCTTACTTCTACCTCCCCGTAAATATTCAAATTCACATCCCAGTATACAGATATATCAATGGACACATTCCATAACGAATCGAAATCACTACCCTCATTTAGATATATTTTTAGCATCTAGATATACCTCTAGGTATAGTTATAGGTATACCGCGGTGTTTGAGGAATGCGTTCGGTAGTGTTCAATAACGTATGCTTAGCGAACGGAACACGGGTAACGATGACGTCATCGCCGTGTCTAATCACCACCGTGTCTAGGGGATAATCGATATATCGATCTCTATAGGTATATGGGTATACCTTAACTTATAGTCTGGGCAAGTAGATCACGTGTGTGCACGTCTTCTCGATGTACTTTATGTGGGTAGATAACAGAGCTATATAAGTGTTATCCGATATATAAATATATATATATATATTTGTTCATTTGGTGGAGTCCTTTAATCCTATCCATGAACTTAGATGAAGTTTTCACTTATAACCATATATGGCGCTAATGTCACTTCGAAGCCGCTCTCATGTTAAGGCATCCATGGTGTTAATGAGAGCAGATCATTTATTTATACACAATTATATAAGATCACTTCTAAATAATATTTTAAATCCTATTTTATAAAATTAATTAATGGTCCGTACGAGGCTCGAACCCGTGTCCTACTGCTTAAACAATTGTGTGCCTATGCCTTTGCCAACTAAGCCACACATACCGTTAAATTATATATATATATATATATATATATATATATATATATTGTAGAAGATAACTGGTGTGTTATTGAAACAAACAAGTCGTACGAGGCGAATAGGGTAAATAAAGACAACAAGCCGATTAGCTGATGGCTACAGCCTAACACAGGTAGGGGTGGTAAGGGTGGTAGGGTGGTAAGGCTAACTACAATAGGCCGTGTTCACCCGTGGGTAGTAGTACTTTACCTTAACACTATAGTGTTATTGATTACTGTCGTACAGTTGACCTGTTACGTAACTTGAACTATCATCTTGATATAATACTTTAGTGTAATGAAGTAATACGAGAAGACTTGTTATATAAATTAGCATACATTAAGTGTATTGTACCGTGTGCAGTGTATACCATACATATCGTAGTGTTAAGTTGTTTACTAAATGAAAGTAAGGTATTAACAGTGAGTATTACTATAGTAATACTGAGGGTATACCCTGTGCAGTAACACATATAGTATAACAACTAAATATTATCACGAAGGGATTACGTAATTCACTTTAATTAATCTACACGTATATTTAATGTGATATATATATATATTATACAATATAACTATGTTTATTACTATAGTAATACCACATCCCTTTGGTAATACTATATATAGTAGTATAGTATAGTACTACTGTAGTAGTACTACACTAACTATAGTATCGCTAGTATTATTATTATAATTATTATATATAATTATAATTATTATTATAACAAATATTATAAAATTAATACTTCAGTTTTCACTCCGATGAATATGTATTCACTGGAAACAGTTCGCTAACTTCTCTATAAATAATATTACACGATGTATTATTAATATTGTATCTGGTGTCATACTATATCATGTGTATATATATATATATATATATATATATATATATATAGTACCATAGTATACTATAGTATACGGCTATAAGTTATAATTATATATAACACTATGTAGTAGGATTTATCTATAGATATGTATACATACATAATATAGTGTATAACGTTTTAAACGTTTTCATTCACAAATAATGAATCATAATACTATTACCGGATTTATGATTAATTCATTTTATATATGATGATAATAACACTGTAATAAGTACAATATTTATAACGAGAGTTTCTATTTATAACCACGAAACAACGAGTTCTGTATGTCATTTATCACAGTGTATGCTATTTATAGATGTGTTAATTATAATATCCGGTTATAGGAGGCAGAATATTATCAACGATTTACGAAGCCTTAGCAAAATCTGTAGTAGCAAATTAATTCAATACTATATATATATATAGTCTACAAACTATAGTTTACAGTATAGTACAGTATAGTTTACCTACTGTATATATATATATATATATATATATATATATATATATATTATAGTATGACTGATATACATTTACAAATATAGAGAAACTCTTTTATCCATATAATATATAATATAATATATAATATACTATATAATATAATATACATTGTATATTATACAATGTAAATCGTAATTCATAGATATATATATAATGATTTTTCCGAGTATAATTGTGATAATATTCTCTATAGTGAATATAGCGCTATATCATAGGATATTAACGGTATTATATTTCCATTTCCTATCTGTATTCAATATCATAACATATATATATATATATATATATATATATATATATATATATATATATATGTCACATAATATCCAACACGTTCATATATAACAAATTATATGTATTCCTACGTGTATATATACATAATTTCACTAGTAAGGTTTTATATTAGATTAATAAGTAAAAGTAGTATATATACTTATATCGTATTAGGATCATATATATGTGTGTGTGTGTGTATGTATGTGTGTGTATGTTTGTGTGTGTATGTTTGTGTATGTATGTGTGTGTGTGTATTATACACTGTATACTGATGACTGTGGATACTACGTTATGGCCATCTGGATTATGTTTAAATACATTAGGCAGAGGGACATGACAGAGATATGTGTATGTGTGTATGTATGTGTGTGTGTGTGTGTGAGTGTGTGTTCTCGTGTACGTATGTGTGTACGTATGTGTGTGTGTGTGTGTGTATTACAGTATATCATAAGTAAAGTAACAATATTAAAAATAATAACTAAACTTTAACAGATAAAGTACTACCAAGGACATGTCCTTCGTACTATAGAACATAGGTATCGATATTATACTATTAATATCAAAGTATATACATATATTATTGTATACGTGTGTGTGTATGTGAATTACCAAGACCTCCTATAACCTCGGGAGGCTATAGGAGGTCTTGGTATTATATAAGATATGCGGTGATCTATATAATAAGCTAGCGGCTATAGCTTGTAATCAAGCGGCAATGAAAGAGTAGCGCGAGGACATAACTATGCGGAGGATATGACTCGGCGGAGGACATGACTCGGCAGAGGACATGACCTATTGAACTCCGTGTAACACCGTGTACTACGCTCGGACATCGCGGTTCTATCGCCACCTCCGGTTGCGTTGACCGCTAGTTCGCTAAACTGCCGCTAGTAGTCGATATATCGAGGACAATCGGCCTTGATTTCGTTCTAGGCGTTTGTTTGTTTACTCGGCCGGCGGGCGTGACCCCGCACGACCCCTGACCGCGGTGTAAACATCCGATAACAGCGCTAAATAGACACTATAGGCTATCGGAGACTATTCGTAGTCTATTTATAGACTATAGTGATGGTGATTACATTCCTAAGGCTACGGAAGTCCATATCCTGTTAACAAGCTAGTCCGCCCCGTATACATATGGGCTACTATGTATATGTGTATGAATTAATTATAGGTATATAATCATAGACATTAGAGTTAGGTACCACTCTATGTATATAATACATATTCTGTATATATATATATATATATATATATATATATATATATATATATATGGACATATCCACATATACTGGACATATCCAGTGCTTTCGATACGCTTGATCACAAAATTCTATTGTCCCGTCTACACCTGCTTGGAGTTAGAGACCTTGCCCTCTCATGGTTTACTTCATATATATTTGACCGTAGTAGCAGTGTAAAAATATATAATTCTTTTTCTTCCCCTTCTCCTATGAAATATGGTGTTCCCCAGGGATCAGTACTCGGTCCTTCACTTTTCTCAATTTATTTATACCCATTACCATCCATAATATCTAAATATCCAAATATATATTGCCATCTTTATGCAGATTACATACAACTATATATGTTTCTTCCAACTAATTCATCACCAGGTCTCAATAATCAACTCTCTAATTGTGCTAATGACATTAAAGAATGGCTTATTTCTAATAATCTTCTCCTTAATACTTCCAAAACTACATTGTTGAATCTTTCTCCATCACCAACTTACTTCCCTCCTTTTCTTATTGATAATATTGTAATATCTCCTTCTCCTACTGCATCTAACTTAGGTGTACTTTTTGATTCTACACTTTCCTTCATTCCTCATATTACTGCCATCACTAAATCTGCAAATTATCATCTATTTAGAATTAGAAAAATACGAAAATCAATTACTGTATCTCTTACTAAAACTCTAGTTAATTCCCTTGTACTCTCACGCATAGATTACTGTTCCTCAATCCTTATAAATATTCCATTATCATCTATCTCTCCCTTAAATCGAGTTATTCGTTCATCAATCCGTACAACATATAACCTACGTATTCGAGATCATTCCTCTACTTCCGCATACCAACACATATCTCCATGGTTCACATTTAACAAACGCTCTGCTTATCGCATATTATCTATTGTTCATTCCTCAATATACTCTTAAAATTGCCCTTCATATATTTCTGCTTCTCTAGTACAAAGAGCTCCCCTTCCATCACTTAGAAACCATGCATCTCACCTTCTATCTACCCCTATTCTACGTCCCTCAAAAATGAATACTCGGGCACTGAGTTATATTGGTCCTAAGCTATGGAATTCACTCCCGCCCTATATTAGATCCATAAAATCGCATAAAACATTCATGAAATATATACAACAATTGATCTCAGGTGGTAACCTGAATTATTAATATTGTTTGTCATTATTATTTTATTAATTAATTTCCGTACGGCTTATTCTATTTTATTGTATTATTATTATTGGTATTTATTGTTTACCTACTTTTATTATTTGTATTCTATTATATACACCTTTGAGAAATCATTTATGATTTATTTAAGTGTCTAAATAAACATTCAATCAATCAATCAATATATATATATATATATATATATATATATATATATATATATATATATATATATATATATATTCTAGTGCATATATATACATATATATATATATATATATATATATATATATATATATATATATATATATATAATACAAATGTAATGGTAATTGTCTCAACAAGTAGCAATGCTTCTACAATTACCCATGGGTAATTATACTTAAATATTATAAGTTATAGGTGTATATAATTAAGGTAAAAAAAGTATATGTAAATGTAACATTCTTTGTGGTAGTGGTTGTGGTGTTTGTAGTGGTATACCACTTAGTATACTGTCATTTAATATCCATTACCAGAATATCGGTATATTAATAGATACGGGCATATATACCCGTATATATATATATATATATATATATATATATATATATACGGGCATATATATATATATATATATATATATATATATATATATATGATATATGTATGGGCGCAGGAATGATTTTGTTTGGCTTATAGAATGTATAAGAACTTCATTCGCACCGTATTATAATCTATATATTAATAATATTCTAGGGGATGGCCCCCTAATAATTGTGAGGGGCACCTGTAGGCGGTAGGGGGTATACCTCCAACCCCATTATTGCTGCACCCGTAGATATGTGTATACATGCGTGCAACAATAATGCATATATATATATATATATATATATATATATATATATATATATATATATATATACATATGTTAATATATGTGTATATGTGATGGTATATATATATGTTTATAATCGTAATATTTACATGTATGTACACGTATTTATACTGCACTTATTTATATATATATATATATATATATATATATATGTGTGTGTGTGTGTGTGTGTGCGCGCGTGTGTGTGTGTATTTGTGTATGTATATAGGAATATATATATATATATATATATTCACACGTATACATACGCATGCATTTGAATGGTATATACGCGCACATATGCGTAATACCGTTGGTACGATGATGGCGACCTTGAATACTGACCTTGTACGGACGCACCAATCGAACACTTCTTAACTCCGTTGTTATCTCGTTGGTATCCATGGTAACCAACGCTCTCTCGAAGGACGCGACGATATGTCCTCGCTACGTTGATAGATCGCGGTTGTATCAACACTAGTCACGAGGTCACCGGGTCAACTATGTCGTAAGGTCAACTATAGTTACGTAATAACCAAGACGATGTTGTCTTAACGGCGTATAGTTGTAGAGGGGTAGTCGTTTATAGACTGGGGTTAACCACGTGAGTGGTGGACTTCCGGTATTCGGGTATTAATCAATACGGATGTACTTATTACGTATATTTAACGCGATATATTATAATTAACTTTGTTGACTTTAACTTATTTATTAAATTTACGTATTAACTTGGTCGTAATTAGAGTCCACTCCAGTCCACTCTAGTTACTAACTACGAATGTATACTGTGCCTAACTATGGGGTAACGTTATAACTGCGAGACTAGAGCTACTATGTATTACTACTGTGTAACATTGTTTATTACTGCATCTATACTGGTGCGGCCCACTGCTGTGTACGCTATGCTTAGATTATGAATTTATTATGACCCAATTACTATAGCCCAACTCGAGAGGATTACGGCGCGCCAATCGGCGTCGAGATTAATGTGTCACTCGATTCGACGACCAATCGGCGTACGCTTATCTAGGTCGATACTGTTGAACCCGAAAGTATCGTGTTTTATCGAGGATCGTATTGCTGTGTATAGGTAGTATACTATTGTAGTATACTACTGGTAGTATACTACCTATAGGTTCTTGGTTGTGTTGGTATAGCGTCACAGGACAATAACAAGGACATACTATTACAATGGTATTGTCTATGTGTTCATAAATCACTGCATATTATGGTAACCTACTAATGTTATATTTATAAATTGGTCATATTGCCTTTATATTATAATGTGACTAAATATATTTGCGAGTAATTTAATATGGATATTATATATATATATATATATATATATATATATATATATATATATATATATATATATATATATATATATATATAGAATAGGGTTAATTTTAATATTAAATCATGTAGTGGAAAGTATCCGATTACCGACCCCTCCTAATACCGACCCCCTCTCGTATTTCAGTAACTATAAGAGATATCAAAAAATTATATATACATGAACTATTAGTAATTTAATGATAAATATGAATAATATTTTGTTTAAAAAAATATATAATCCTACAATTGTTATTTGATCAAGTGTAAAATTCTGTTTTTACTTTTTAAATATTTGAATAATAATTTTTTTTAAATCATTGTAAATACTTTATTAATTAAAAGAAAACTTAATGTTGTGCATACTATTGTAGATCAATAAAATGTTTATAAATATTATAAAAATAATTTAATTTGAATAACTATTAACCAATATATCTTAATTATAGCAACCCATATGATTTTCCTATTACCGACCCCCTAAATTACCCTAATACCGACCCCATGTGATTTATAATATCCAATCAAAATATATCAGTATTTTACTTTAAAATATGTGGTCGGTTGTTTGTGTATCATTGATATAGATTTATGATTCATGATTCCAGTTGATTATATAAATACTGATTAATAAATAAATAGTAAATAATAATATACACTATTTTAATATAATTACAATAAAGTTTAAATTTAAATTTAGTATTACTATTAAAACATAAATTCAATACAAGATAAATTGCATGCATATTATAATTAATTATATTTATGTATATCTACCATTTGTATTGGATATTATAATAATACAATTATTTATAACACGATTATTATAGGGGGTCGGTAATAGGAGAATGGGTAGGTATTAGGCATATGTATCCGATTACCGACCCCCTGTTTATTCTTGTAAATATAATTATATTAAACATTTAAAATAGCCACATTATTACGTGTCATAATATTACCCTAATTACAAAATTTCAAATAAATATATTTAATATTGAATAAGTTATTACAAATAATTATTTAGGGGTCGGTAATCGGAGACTTTCCCCCATATAACAATTATATAACTATTAATATGAATTCACTTATGAAGGTATACATATATGCATTGTTATTCGCTTGAATATTATATAAATAGTACCTTAAAAAAGCGTGTTCTTCATATACGTATTATACTTGTTAGTGGTGGAATATTTCCGTAAAGGCGAATCTTCGTTGGATGCTCTTTCCATTATATATTTAATATGGCTCTCAACATTCTTGTATAAGTTCCATCTAGCTTTTTCTCGTGTTTCTTAGTTAGGGTCCAAGCCTCAGAGCCGTATAATAAAACTGATTCTACCATGGCTCTGAAGAAATTCCTCTTTATGTTGTGTTAAGTTGTGAATTCTATATGGATCTTAATTTGTCTATAGCTCTATAGAGCTGCCCAGTATTTAGCTATTCTTATTTTGATTTCTTTATCTATTGATTCTATTTCGATTCCGTGATAAATGAAATTATTGACATTTTTAAAGAATTCCCCATCTATAGATTTTACGGTTTAATTCGAGTTTATGTTCATATGTTGTGTATTTTTTATATTTACTTTGAGACCTACTGTTTTCCCACTTTCTTCTAATACATTCAATAGTTTTTCAGCATTTCTGCTAGAATCAGCAAATATTACAAGATCATCAGAATAATCTGCATCTGTTATCTTGATTGCTGGCTGTCTTCTACTTCGTTGTTTCGATAGTGTTAGGCCTAGATATTTATTTTCGTCAATAGATGTTCTTAATATGTAATCGAGTGTACTAATAAATAATAATGGTGCCAGAGTATCCCCCTGTAGAACATCTGCATTTATATCAACATATTCTGTGTCACCATTAGGTTTAGTATATCTATATAATATCATAATTGCGTTGATTATCTTAGTTGGAATAATGTATGACTTAATAATTTGTGCTATTTTTTCTCTGTGTATTGAGTCGAAAACTTTAGAGAAATCTATAAATATTAGGTTAACCTAAAGCAAATTTGCTATAAGATTATTTTCTTTAACACCTTTGAGTATTCTTCTTACAGTTATAATTTGTTCGACAGTTGATCTGTTATTTCTGAAACCAATTTTATTTGGTTTGAGGATCTTATCTAGGGTAGGTTGTAGATTATTTCTATTAGTAGCGTATTATATATTTTAGCCGCGATGCATGTTAGTGTAATACCTCTATAATTATCTGTCACAGTGAGGTCA
Organism: Osedax fenrisi; assembly: GCA_964019155.1. Taxonomy (NCBI): domain Eukaryota; kingdom Metazoa; phylum Annelida; class Polychaeta; order Sabellida; family Siboglinidae; genus Osedax; species Osedax fenrisi. Next base: position 6,475,612 of record OZ025244.1, on the reverse strand, counting down.
CCCTTCTTTGGGAATGGGAGAATGCAACCTTTTGTCCAGTGTTCAATTGGTTTCTGTGAGTATATATCGTTGCAGAATTCTAGTAATATGTGATTGAAGTGACCTGTCTTCCATACTTCGGCTTGTATTTAATCTAATCCGGCGGTTTTATTTGTCTTTGTTTTTCTGAGTATACTCAATAACTTGAAATAGTATACTATTTCAAGTTATTCTATAGTAAATAGACCTTGCTCAATTTGAAGCTCTTTATCCACTATTTTTTACTATGTTTTGATTGGTTGTTATCGGATTTTTTCCTAGTAATAGAGAGAAATGTTGTTTCCATTTTTGTATACGCTCTTTATCATATTTTACTTTAATTTTAGATATATTTGTTGCCTTTCTACCAGTAATTTTGTTTACAATGTGCCATGCTATATCGGATTTCTTATTATCTGCAGTTGTCTTGATATCATCTATTTATTTTTGCAAATATTTTGTTTGCTCATTTATATGAGATTTTTTCTAGCTTTGTTAAACTCAATTTTTTGGTGTTTGTTATCATTTTCTTTCATTTTCAATGATAATTGTTTCAGTGCATTTTGTTTCTATATTATATTTATATTTTCCCATGGTACTCTTTTTTTACTTTTATTTTAATCGGAATAAATTACTTTGTTGCTTCTGCATGAGAATCAACAAATGCTAAGTATTTATCATTTATACTTTTACAAGATTTGATTGAGTCTTCGAAATGCTGTTTTAGATAGATTGTATAATTATATCCAATAGATTTGTCGTTTGTCAGAGCAGGCCCGTAGCCAGAAAGGTATACCAAGTGGGGCAAGGCCCCACAAAATGTTAAGACTAAAGTATAATGAATATAAACTAGTATATAGTATATACTATATACTGGTATTACTGGTATATAACAGTAATAATATCACTACTAATAATTTAAAGTATACGCTATTACTTATATTGAGGCACAATGTGAATTAAACAGGGTATAAATAAACAATACATAAGCATACACTATAGTGTGTAAATATATGTGTGTATATAATATATACTATATATACACTATGTAAATATAACTTTATATGCATATAATAAAAATAAAAAGCAGTAGGATCAGGTTAACAGGCAAGTTATACAATAACATCAGTATATAAGTCTACTGAATACTATCGAGTGAATTAAACATTTAGTCATGACAAGGGTAAGCTTACAACTATATTTTCTAATATTATGTAGAAATAGTTAGTAGTGCATCATATTATTAATGTTTGGAGATTAGTCTAGGTGAGAGGTTATAGTGAAACCAAATATAGTTATAGATTGAGAAGTTGGAAGACATAGTAGAAAATGATGTGTGATTGATAGAGGAGAACTGGGTCTTATGAATATGATAGTATTAGTTTTAGTAATATTTAAGGACATTGAGTTATTAGAGAACAAATGAGTGAGATCAATAATACAATTAAATATAGACATTTGAATCAGACTAGAATCACTAGAACAAGGAAATGGTTATATATCTGAAGATCATCGGCATAAATATGATAGTTAATATTGGGATATTTGATTAAAAAAAATTGATTTAATAGGAATAATATAAATAATGAACAATATAGGTCCAAGGACAGAGCCTTGTGGAACACCATCTATGTTGAAATAAGGAGGATACAACGAGGAGTTAATCTTCACCGAATATGTTCTCGATGAAACAAAATACATAAACCAACTGTTGATTTTACCATGTATACTAATTTCATTAATCCAATAGAAAGAAAATTGTAATCGAAAGTATCAAAAGCACTAGATAAGTTTAGTTGTACGAGATAGCATGTGGCTTTATTACCAAGATATATGAGAATATCATTAATGATAAAATTTAGGGAAATTTCAGTACTACGATGAGGAAGATACGCAATTTGATATTTATCAACAATAGCAATTGGCAAAATATAATAAATAAGTTGAGTAGACACAACTCGTTCTGACGTTTTAGATATTGATGATAGTTAGGATATTGGACGATAACATGATACATTCGATTGGTCAAGAGTTGTTTTTTTTTAAAATGAATAATCTATTATTATTTCATTGATTGTGGAACAATAGATGATAAGAGATCTATGAATGCTTTCAGTGATAAGTCCAATAAAATATGGTGGTAATGAACGAAGTAGATTGAGTGGATTATGATTAAGGGGGAATTGGTTTTCAAGGATGTCATCAAAGAGAGTACAATGTCATGTATGGGAAGAGAAACACATGAACAGTGATTATGAGTGGATGTTAAATTGAGATTGAGTCGTGACGAGTTTATGTTTGGAAGTTGGATTGACAATGCCAACAATGATAATGCTAGAAATGTTGGGTTGGAATACATTGGAAAACAATTAACAAATAACTAAATCAGGTTGGGCAGGAAGACACTTGGTCTGAGTTTTACCTACCAAAGTGAAAGTTAATGTATAAGCTTACTTAGAATATATTCCATAACTACCGAACATATCAGTATAATATAACAATTTGGTAGAGAGAAGTTTTTTCTTGTAAAGCGATAGAAAACTTTAAATTAAATAATATCAGATTCAAGTTTAGAGGATGCATATCTACGTTGTAGTCTACGAAGTAGTTTCCTCAGGTTAACAAGCTCAATATTAAACCAGGGAAACTTATAATAAGTTCGGCTGATAAGAGTAATGGAGGGTACCAAAATATAAAGCGAATAAGGTAATGTCAAATTAAAATAATCAACAAGTGTAGACAAATCAGAAGATATACTGTTGCTAAGTTGATTGAATAAAGAGTTAACACACATTGGTTTATTAATGGAGGAGATTTTCTGAAACGATCTTGAAAGTCGATTAATTTTTATCACCGGCAAGTTAAAATCAAATAATATGGCAAAGTGATCAGATATTAGAGAACTTTGAGTGGGATATGAAATTAAATTAGAATCAGCTAAATATAAAAAAATCAATATTATTATTACCTATTAGATGTTATGTATTACCTATTACCTACTATTAGTGTTAGTATTAAAGAAAACATGTTGCGTTATGGAATATTCAAATATAAGTTTATTCAGAGATATGGAAGCATACTTTTCATTATTAATTTTAATATTATAATCACATAGAATAACCATGTTAACTGATGTGAAATATTCTAAAATAGAAGATAGGTCAGCTAAGAAACTCCATAGGCTAGATGAAGGTGGACGGTAAATAAGTATACTTATACATTATAAGTTATAATGGTAAATATTGAAGGTAACTGAATATTAAGGATCTGAATTTCACATGAAGAGAAACATGTAGTAGATGACGAAATAAGCTTAAGTTCCGAATAGAATAACAGATCTAGGCCGCCACGATGATGTGATGTATATATATATATATATATATATATATATATATATATATATAAGTATATACTTATTAGTAAGCAATACTTTAAAACCACCAGGGATCAGTTGGGAAGCTAGAGCAGAATCACCAATAGTTAACCAAGTATCAGTAGTAACAGATATAGAACAATTAGAATCAATAATTAATTGTGTAATCAAATCAACTTTATTTCGTACTGATCTAGAATTAAGGAGTTGAAAAGAATAATTTTTAGGAGAGTGCACTGGTAGTCAATCAACAGTTGAATCTTTTTTTTACGCGATTCATATAATGAATCACATGATTGGGATCATTTATCAAACTATTTTATTTTTCCATTGAGGAATTGTAATTGTAGTAACCATGGTTGTGTACTTAGGTTGTTTTCATCTACTGTGAAAGTACTATAATCTACAAGTGGATATAAATGTGCTTTATTTTGTATATATATATATACATATTATCTGTAAATATTCTTATTTTATTTCCAACTGATACTCTACCATGGTAAGTGCACTTGTACGTTTAGGACAAACATTTCCGAGATCAGATGGACGATAATTTACATTTATTTTTGTCATATTTTGTAGTGCTATTTTTTGGGATTGGGGTTGGTTTGATATTTTATTCTGTTACTGCTATTCTGTGATCTATTACTTTTTCTGCTCCTATTTTAGTTAGAAAACCAAATAGTTGTTTGCTCATGATAGGTAAACTATAGTTAGTTAAATTATTAATATATTAATGGATTACAAATTTTTAATATTTAACATAATTTTAGAAAATATTTTATAAAACCATAAAAACTGAATTGGAACCTCACTATAATGTATAATACTAAAATACATACATTCTAATAAATAAAATTATAAAATAAAAATATAAATATAATTGAATATCTAGTAAATACTATATGAAAAAACTTAATGTGAAACAAGTTTTAGGGGCCTAGCTTATTGCAGGGCCTTGCCCCCCCCCCCCCGTGGCTACGGTCCTGTCCTATATAGTAATGATTAATTACTAATTACCACATAACTATAGTAATATATTACCAACACGAGACCTTCTCTTATATAATAACATATAATTATTGTTTCAAATTTACATCTATATTTATGATATAAATAATTATAAAAAATTATTATTTTGTTTCAATTGTATATTGAAACCATATAATAAAATAAGTATCCTTCTGATTTATATTAAATATATAGAATTATGAAAATAATCTGTTTTTTTGTGTCGGCAAAAATTCAAAATTGGCAGGCAAAAAATAATAGTGGAAAAAAAACACTTAAAAAAGAAACTGCCCAATGTTCCCAGTCCCATACCAACTACTTTTTTGTTACCATCCTATATACTATAATATTGTGAACATATTTTTGATATACCTTTTGACTACCTTGCCTCCCTTGAAGGGCATGGAGTCCCTTCTCCATCTACACACACCCACTACTCCAATCCACACCAGTATCCTTCAACACCTTTCTCCTTCCTACACCCAACCTACACAATCTCCAATCCTCCCATATACGATCATTATCCCTATCTTCCCCCCAGACGGCCGATTGATCACGCACAGCGTAGTCCTAAAACTAAAAAAAAAGTAAAAGTAAGAAAGTAAAATATATATATTTATTATTAATTTCAATTTATGTTATTATTTTCATTTATTTATTTAAGAAAAATTAATAATGACCCCGTTTGATAATAATATACATTATGTGTAACACATATGTATATACTCTCTATATATATGTAATAATATAACATATTTATTAGTAGGATATATACCTAATTTATATATATATATATATATATAGGAAAAACATACGATCAAATGTTATATATTTGTCAAAAATAACCATTTAAAGATTATGTACTGATTTTTATTACCTAATCCTGTTGTTATTAATATCATGATCGGTGTTTTGAGTAACCAATAAGAATGTTATTTACCGGAAGACGCCATATTTTGTATCACAACAGAAATAAATGTTAAAGGAGTTGGAAATATCAAAATGTATGAATAATTTATAGCGTATTAAATTATTATATATAAGTATATTATATTGTTTAATAATATGTTTCAATATGTTAAATTAAAATTCGTAAAATTAGTTCTTTATCTATTATAATATTGTTTGCATTTAATAATGATTAAAATAAAAGAATTTATTCTTTTATTTTATATAACGATCTTTCAAACTCTTACGGATAGTTGTGAAATACAAAGTTGGTACACAAATTAATGTTAATGGTTATTAGAAAAAATAACGCGAATTCAAACTTCATTATTAATGATCATTAATGGATATTATTATTAGATTCTAATAATTTATTAGATGTCAGACAATGAAGTTTCGTCAACAGAAAAAAAATCTCCTATCCTGTTGCACCAAGAAGAAATTGAAGATGGTATGCTATCTAGTGATGGAGAATTATCTTCCGAGACTTGTATAAAAGGTAACATTTAAAAAATAATTAATGTTATATTTTAATTCACAATTTAAAATAATTATTTATAATTAATCATAAAATTTATGATAAATAAAAATTAAAAAATACAATATTTATAATATAAATTATAAATTTTAACATTTCCTATATAATATATGTATATATATTATTAATTGTTTAAAATAAATTGTATTAATTATAATAATAATAGTAGTATATATTGATTGGTTATAGAATTATTACAAAGATTTTTCTAAGGAAATATATAACACTTACCGAAATAGTGATATACACACAAGTGAACAGCGCCATCTAAATAGGTTCAATTTTCTGAAATATGTATTTTTAAAATATAAATTCGTATCAAACTTTTTTAAAATGTAGTATTATTATTTATATGATGAAAACTAAGTGTTCATTACTAATATTATAGTAGTAATATATAACAATAGTATATGTTGATTTTAAATGCTACACATATCTATATGGCGAGTTAAAACTAATTTGTAATGTATGTAATTTGATAATACACTGTAGACATTGTTGTATAAAAGCTGCGTTAAACCTAAATATATTTCAGTGATTTTGATACTACTGCAAGTAGTGACGAGTAATATTAATTACGTTGCGTAGATAGTGAGTGTTATATCTTTACTTCTGAAATTTATATATTAAAATTATATACATATATATATATATTTTGAAAATAACTATATAAATATAATTTAAAAAATATAATAAATTATTATATTATATTATTGTTAATAATACATTTTTTCTATAGTTCCCGAATAGTATTGTCCAGTTATTTATTTTGTATGTTTTATATTTATATATATAAATTTATATATTTATATATATATATATATATATATATATATAATCGGGAATGAGAGTTATAGGCTCAGATATTATAAAATAGAATTGAGCGCTCCAAATAGTGACATTTTTGGTTATAAATTGATAGCGAAAGTGCGTATAAATTTGATATGTTCATTATTATTATACTTTTACAATGTAAACATATACATTTATATAGAACATGTGATATGGTTATAATTTTTGGTATTTTTTAAATATTAAATAAAGTATGAATAAATTAAACACAATTTTCTGGAATATATTTCTATTATATAAATATTATATGTTTGGTATAATACATATGAACATATACAATTTAGCCATCTATTTATAATCAAATCTTTATTTATTTATAGTGCCCACGTATTTTATTTTAAATATCAGCACTTATAACTTTGATAACTCATATATATTTATACATTTAATTATATATTTGTATACATATCAAATTAAATATTATTAAGAAATTATCAATAGGAATATTTCTATTTCTTATTATTTAATAATTTTTATTTAGGCTTCCTATTTATTCATCAACATTTTACCATATTATACCACATGCATTTAAAATAAGTTAACCAATCTTATAGTATATATCAGTTACGAATAATAAAGGCAAAAATATATACCAAGGACGTCTACATATTGCATAATGCATATTTTGTGAAACTTTAATGTTATGCTTGAATGATTTTATTGTATTGATCATAGTCCAGGAATACATATTTGAATTTAATATACAATTAAATGCACAAATTCGTTTTTAGATTGATGATTATAATTTTAGCAAGATTTTACGGAACAAATATATAAATTAAAGTAAAGATATAATATATTATTAAACTCTAATTTTTTTAAATTTATAGAAATGTCACCATATATAGTACTTATTAAATATTATAATTCTATTTTTAGTATATATTTTTTACATGTAAATTTGAAAAATATATCACTTATTAATGAAGTTATGTATATTTTTTAATACGATTTATAGCATTTTTTGTTAAGAATATAACATTATATTATAAGAAAATTTTTTCTTAAAATATATATTCATATTCGAGAAACATGATAATTAAATAGACCTATGTCTATTTTCAGTATAAACTTATAGATATTTTGTAACATGTAACACTCTAAAATAACTATTTAAAATAGTATTAAACTTGAAATATGCGATAAATCATATTTGTCAAATATACATTATACTTTATACTTTATATATTGTGTTAAATTTAAATTACATTTTTCTTAAATTACATTGAACAAATCATAGAATGTCGACATAAATAATATAGAAAAATACATTTATTTCAAACCATTTTATAAATGAATGCATTTTTATTGTAAAAATAAATCGATATCTATTTCGGAGTACAAAAATGTACCATTGCAAAATAGCGATCAGACGTCATGTTGTTGATATAAAATATGTAAATAAATAATAAAATGTCTAGATATCTTCCCAATCAACGTGATCACATACAAAAATAAAAATAAAATCAAATTAATCTTTTAGAGAATATAAATCAAATTATATATTGTATATGTATATGCAAAGATTTTTCTAATGAAATATATAACACTTACATGTAATCGTGAAATTCAATTTTGTATACAAAACATTAACAATATGATGATTGGGGAAATTCATAATAAATATTAAATGTTTATTAATCTCCCCGTTATTCCTTACCTCTTGGCTAGGAATGATAAATCTAAATTTGTATATATATATATATAATCTGACTATTATCTTTCTTGCTCTTTACGTTAATATATAATATGTTGACATACTCGTATTCAATTTCATATATATATATATTAACACTAATTAACTACCCAAAAAAGTTTCTAACAAATATAAATTTTATTAATAAATACGATTGGGAAAATTAAATGAGTAAATTATTATCTCGTATTTTCTACGAGTAATAATATTATTGATACATATATATGATTCTAAAATAAGATTAAACTGGTAACATTATAAAACTCATATATTATTTTATAGATGTATGACTATCACTAGCTACTGTATCAAGTTATATATATTCATGAGATATACAATTTGTGTCTATATTATATAACTTATTTATATTGTTTTGACAGTTCTATATATTTTAATTTTTTTTTTACTTTGAAATATTCTAGGCTATTGAATAACAGCCATATATATATTATATAATATATATATAAAGCATTGGTATTTAGAGGCTCAATTTTGATGTAATCAGAGCATGTAGTATTGTTTCATATTGTGATTAATTAATATAAATGCAAATAGGAAATATGCATTAGAAACTTAGATGTTATGCTTGAGTAAGTTTACCTTATACCTTTAACACAACTAGGAATGCAATTTTAAATTTTATACACATTTAAATTTTGTTTTATATGAATAGTTGAAAAAACAAAATATATTAACTGAATAAACAATTCATAGTATAATAAAATGTATCATAAAGAAATTATAATTGTAGTAGATATCATATCTACCTAAAAATCATGTTTTCCTTTTTCTGTTGTTAATTGAGGGTTCGCGTAACTCGAAAATTAATTTCATTTTTACATTTAATTTACTAAATTAAATATATATAAATATATCCTACCCTATATTGTAGATATTAATATAATTTATAAATAAAATGCGATTTGAATTGTTAATAATATAGAGTTATATTTATTCGCGCTACACCCATATGATTATGTAACGAAGTTAATTCAACAATGTCTACAAGCTAAAATCTAATGTTTTCCTCGCTATACTGCTCATCTTACAGATATTGAGAGGTCAAAGTGTACAAGACGACCTTACAGTGCCTACTTAGTCACCTGATACTTCAGATTTCTTCTTTATCAGTTGTCTTCTGAGTCTATGTTTTTTATCAGCTATCTCTTCTACACGCTTGTGATATGTAGCAGCACAATATACTTCTAACTCTAGCTAACTTAGGCCACACCTACTTATGGAACGGAACGTCATAGATGTCGATATCTAGCATTTTTGTTGTTGTCCTTAATTATGTATTTGTATATTGTTGACCTTAATGAGTCTTGCTCTTTTTGTAGCTGCATATATCATAGAATATTTATTTTTGATCTTGATTATGTATTTTTTATATTGATTATGTATTTTTTATATTGTACAATATGTTGAATTAATGAGTTTAGCTATTTTCCTCGCCTATCTAATCTTGCTATTTGCTGAATTACAGAGTATTGTATCTTATCTATTTCTATCTGATTTTTTACGCTTTTAAATAAAGTGACAATCTGACTAGATATCTATTATAATAATCTATTTGCTGAATTAACGAGTCTTGTTCCTTGTCTCTTAAAATTTGTTTTTTTTACGCTTTTAATGATTGTGACAATCTGACTATATATCTAATATAATAATCTATTTGCTGAATTAACGAGTCTTGTTCCTTGTCTCTTAAAATTTGGGTTTTTATGCTTTTAATGATAGTGACAATCTGACTATATATCTATTATAATAATCTATTTGCTGAATTACAGAGTCTTGTTCCTTGTCTCTTAAAATTTGGGTTTTTATGCTTTTAATGATAATGACAATCTGACTAGATATCTAATATAATAATATATTTGCTGAATTAACGAGTCTTGTTCTTTGTCTCTTAAAATTTGGGTTTTTACGCTTTTAATGATAGTGACAATCTGACTATATATCTATTATAATAATCTATTTGCTGAATTACAGTCTTGTTCCTTGTCTCTTAAAATTTGGTTTTTTACGTTTTAAAATATAGTGACAATCTAAAAATCTATTATTTTAAGATTATTCACCCATTATTGGGTCTACAAAACAAATTACATACAATACATTTTTATTTTGTATAATAAAATTTATATCTCGATCCAATATTGTCAATATTATATTGACAACACTTTCAGAATGTCTTTATTATTATGTATTCTTTTTACTAAATAGTGAATTCTTATTATAATCAAATGAAAATTATTTTATTATAATATCTACTATTTTCCTATTATTTTTAACATTTTTTAAATACTTTAATAACTACTGTATAGATATCTTCGTATTTATACTTTTCAATATATTTATTATAATTTAATAAATTTAATTACCAATTAATTTAGAAGAAATAGATTTTTTGAGAAAAAAATTTAATTCCTATCAAATTGCATTGTTTTCTAAAACACATGCAACTTAAAACATATGAAATATATTATATATATATATATATCTGTTCTTTTTATTTTATCTTTTTTCCAGTTAATTTTATACTTTTATGTGTTGATCTTATTTTTTTCCCTAGAATTTTCAATAAATAATTAATTTATTAAATGTAAACATGCAATTTTTAAACATTTAATTTCTATAAATGGTTTTAGCAATATGGTAATTAATGATTAAAAACATAATTTTTCCAATTTCTTATTTATATAAATATATAATTTAAATACTATCTATAACTAAGTAATACCTGCCCCCTTTCTCTCTAAATACATATATAATATAAATAAGTGAAATAGCCGGCATTGGCAGTAGGGCAACTCTACATATAAAATTCAATCTTTATTTGTAACAATTTATATGAATTTATCTTATATTTTTTCTCTCTTTTTAGTGTAATTTTAAATTTGTGATCATATGTATATTTATTTATTTAAAAAAGAATCTAGAGCAGGGTTGTAACATTTAAAATACAAGACTTCTGATCCTTACATTTGTAGAAATCATAATAAGCCTCTAATCCAAAATAAAATATTTAATTATTAAAATATTCGTCTTCGAATCCTTCAAATCCAAAATTATAAAGTTTCAAAGTCTACAAATCTAGACTTACTTATAGAAAATATCATAAATCCTAAGTTCAAATTATAACATTAAATCAAAAGATGTTATGACTGATGTTTAAATTAATACTAAATAAATCTATATATGAAATATAGTATGAAATAAGCTAACTTCAACTATGAAATAATTCTATATAATTAAATTATTTTACTTAAATGTATTATGTACAATTTAAAAAAATGGATTCGTATTTTAAATACTCAAAAAACAACTAGATTATATTACCAGTACTCGAGATTTTGAATCTGACTCAAATTTTTACAACCCTAATCTAGATTCTCCAAAATATGATGATTGGGGAAATTCATAAAAAAAACATTTATTTTGTTTATTAATTTCCCCATTATTCCTTGCCTGTTGGGGAGAAATATTAAATCTGATTTATTTATTTGTATTACTATAAATATTAATTTACCTTATTTATGCAAAACAAAAATTAGTAATTACTATTAATATAGTAATTTATTTAATAATATAATTTACATTTATAATAATTGTATATGTAATTTTAAATCATTGATTCAGTGACTATGTGTTTAGAGAAAAACAAAGAAGATGGTGATGAAAAAGAGGAAGGTGCTTTATCTACTGATGGAGAACTGTCAAGTGATGAAGATGATGATAAACATGGTTATTACTCTAATTCTAGATGATTCTAGCCTCAGGTTCTTCTAGTTATATAGTATCACTGCTAATAAACATATTTCTCAGACCTAATCTAGTGACTGACCTCAATAAAATATAAAACAACAAATAAAAAAGCTAATTTTATTTTATGAAGGTAGTTATGCATGTTAATAATTTAAATTATTTTAACGTGTAAATATCGATTTTAGTTTTTATGATTAGCAAGTATCTTATTAACAAATTAAGAGCTTTATTTGATGTTATTGTAATGTTCTCATTATTACCTAGCTTTTAATGTAATTTATTTGAATAATGAAAATGTATTATTTATTTATGTTAATTTGTATTATATAAAAATATAATTTCTTTTATTCAAAATTTTAAAATCTAAATCATGTTAAATTAATTATATTCACATCTGTAATCACCATATTTAATTAATCATAACACTAACACAGAAGAGTTAGATTACGGAGATGACTCCATTGATGTTATCAAGACTAGTCAGAAATCAGCAGTACATGTTAGTATGTCCTTCAACCTAATAGTTATGCTATTTGTCATTTTATTTAGTTCATTTTTTAAAATCTACTTATTGTAATCAATGGTAATATATGTTTACTGATATTAGAAGAAAGAGAAGGAAGAAGAAGGTGAACTCTCTTCTTCCCCAGATGAAGGAGAATTATCTGAGGTTTGCTATCAAGTATGATGTTTTATACATAATTAATTAATATTATTATTATTAAGCAAATATATAATTGAAACTACAAAGTTAATAATTTAATAAGAATACTATTTTTATAGAAAATAAATTTATTTAAATATTCAGTAACAAAAAATACTCTATATATCAATATGGTATGTGTATAAATCATTAAATATATAATTAAATAAATAAATAATATCTTAAATATTCAGAAAATTCATTGTCTATGAATAAGCTGATGTTAATTATTATTGTAACAGGAGGAATGCTCAGAAGATGGTGAGATTCGAGATGATGATAACACCCTCAGTACTAAAGCTGCCTACTCATTACTACCGAATGCTTCTCAACAGGTCACTTATATCCCCACTTATATAGAATCACTCTGAATCACTTATAATATGATGGTAATGAATTAAAACAGGAATACAGCAATTTGGGTTCAGCTCATAAATCCAATGGTCTATGTAGGTTCTTTATGCGTGGCAACTGTACTTGGGGTAATCAATGCCGCTTTCTTCACCCCATCTCTAAGAATGGTAACTATGCCTCACTTAGTGTAAACAATACCACTAGTTTAGTATTATACTATTTAATAATGATATTAAGTGATTATTTATTCTACATTTTAACATCTATACATAATATTTTATTGTATTATTTAATCATAGATGTATAATAATTATACTATAGATATACAAGCCTAAATCAATAGAAATATAGGGATTTTCTTTAATTATTATGATGTTTAATGGATCGTAGTAATTTTACTGTTTTATTTGAAATATATTAGATGAATAATTTCATATTTAGATTTTCACATTTTAAAATTGCAATCAATCTAATGTTGTTTTAGTAGAGTAGTATTAACAAAATCATAATGTATTTTATCTATAAAATCAGGTTTGAAGTTTAGTATTCTCAATGTAATGTAATATTACATATGCCATCAGATACTCCTGTAGTGGAAAGCATAGCCGCCGTAATACCAAGTGAAATGAAGGATGATAGACAAGGAGAGAGTTCATGGGAAAGAGGAATACGACAAGCTAAAGAGGTAGAGTTACCATGTAACCATATAACCACGCTTATATCACCATTTTAGGGTAAAATTATCACTATAATGCCTCTAAACTATCTTCTAAATAAGTTATATTACAATGTTTTTCATATTTCTGCAACTTAAAACTTAAATACCATTAAACATATAATCCCTTTATATTGTAATTCACCTCTTAAAAAGTTCACCGTAAACACTCATTATAATACTCTATGACTCACTCCCTCACCAACCAGGCTAAACAAACTGCAAGCAAACGTAAAACTGAAGACATTAACTTTGAGGAGAAGAAGCTACACCAACAACTGCCTGAAGGAAGTCCAACTAAACGGGAACCATCGCCTGAAAGTGATGCGGGCAGTGCACAGGGAGAGGTAAGCCTCCAACACTCTATTATCTCATAGTTCTTAGCTTCTAGTATATTACAAATATTTACACAAAATCAAAACAACAACATTTTTATTTAGTTATATATATATATATATATATATATCTATATACAGATAAAGTTAAATATATAATTTTGAGAAAAGCAATTATTTTCTATTTATAAATTTATGTATATAATATGATATCTAAATATTATGCTTTATATTATTCTTTATACACACTTTATACACACTTGTTAAGGAGATCACACACATGTGAATAGATACACTGAAATACATGTGTATATTAAAAGTTTCATTAAAGCAGTTTGTTGTGTTATATTTATAATATATATAGACACGGATTATTGTAGTATAATATTTCTTTTTAGAAATTGTATATTTACAATTATTATAATTATATTTATGAAAATATTTCTATTTATTATTTATATTTATATGTTCTTTATATCTTGCAAACAAAATTAGTATTAATACTAATTGTGTACTAATACTAATACTAATTTTATACTATTAATTAATAGTTATCTCTGTATCCTCATTTATACTTGCATAATTAGAGAGAAATTATTATAATATAGAGTGAATAGTATTTTAAGTTTTATTTAAAAATAAAAATGTAATATTATTAATAATTATATTTCTTTAATTAATTATTACTTTCTTTATCTGTAAAATCACATTATAAAGTATTATCAGAGTTAATATAAATAAATGTATGCATTTTGGTTTTTATTTTATTTAAATCATCAATATATAATTTATATGACATAAAATATTATTTAAAAATAATATACATTGGTTAAGCTTGTAGTTATCATAATACATTTATTTTATATTACGCTCCTATACCCATTTTTATATAATTTCTAGGCTATTTTCATGGATAATTTTTAACAGATTCAATAAAAAACATTTATAAAGTATTACGTAATAACAAATAAAACAATTTATTTTCGTCATTTTGTAACTGTGCGATATTCCCTCTTAAATGATATCATTACAATATGCTTATGTATTGATCTAACTAACGTTTGATTACTAATTGATTGATTATCACACTGTAATAGAAGAACCAATCTCAGAGAAGAAGGAGGAGATCTATTCCCAATGAAGTGAACTATAGACCCCCACCACCGTTTGTATTCCCCTACCCCAGGGTTACATTACCGAAGCCATTCATTCACCACCATTACACTGATACCCACAGATTCTTCCCAGATCAAATGAGACCACCCAGACCTTTCTATCCCGGAGGACAATGGAACAATGGAAACTTTGCGCCTCCGTTCTCACCTCACGGCGGAATGGGTCCAGGTCCCATGATGATGGGGCCTGGGCCTGATGGATTTGGACCCCCACCGTTTCCCGGTCCATTTATGGGACCTAGACATCCATTCCCTCAGGTACCTATGATCACCATAATAGGCAACATGTTATAAGATTGTTTCATCCATGTAATTTCTTGACACGTAAAGGATGCGAGAATGTTGATTGAAGAAAAACGGCGTCAACAGATGATGTTTGAACAACACAATAGGTTCAATACTCCCGATGGACCTAGGTTTCATGCACCCCATCTTACACCCATCTTACACCCCATTACAACAACCCTAACTATCATTACTCTAATCATTATCATATTGTTTAGAAATGAACGATATGGCCAACCTATGGATCAATACCAGAATAAAGGAAACAGGGGTTTGTTCATCATAATACTAATCTTGTATATTTCGTGTGTGTAATGATGCTATTACTCTATATGTTAGAATGAATTATACTTTATTAATGGTCAAATAAACTTATTCCAGAACTAAACATCTTAAATATATTTAAATAAATATATATCACATTATCTTCATTTGATTACCTATCTAATATATATGTAACCTCACTTATTATAAATGTATATCAAACCTACAACTACTGATCTAAATGAAATATTAACATTATCATGATTTCTGTTTGTATTTAGATAAATGATATATATGTTGAAGTTTACTTTTGAATATCCATAAGACATAATCATCATCATCATCATCATCATCATTGTTGTAATAGATAATCGAGGAGATGATCGCCGGAACAGAGTGGACAGGAAGTCTAATATTCGTGCCGACTCTTGGAAAGATCCGTGGCAACGAACTCAGCGCTCTCCTAAAAACCGAAGTCACATGGATTCAAGGTCGCGGTCTAGAGGTCGCAGCAGTGCTCGCGGCTCCAGACGAAGCAGCTACTCTAGTAGTTATTCGTCAAGGTTATGTCCTACCTACATACCTAAGCTAGTCGTTCGTCTAATATCGCTGTCTCCTCATCCTCTAGTTCTTACTCTTCGAGATCTTCTTCATTTTCCTCGTATTCGTCGCGGTCGTCCTTTGATTCTAGGTCAAGGTCGTCTAGCAGATCTAGGTCGAGGTAGTAACACTAGTAATGTATCTAAATATTCGTACTATTATTAGAATATCGCTTAATAACTAGTGTGTTGTATATGTATCAGTGCAGTAATAAAACTAAATCATTAGATCTTCGAATGACTCGAGGAGTAGATCCGTACGAGACAAAAGAACAGTTACGACTGTACAGAAGGACCCCAAACCTAACAACAATAAGAATAACAATGGTTTGTGTAACAGCATGTTATGGGGTACAGTAGCTCACCATAGCCCACTCCACAGAAACCAGCAAAACAGAAACGAGGAGTCAGTATTCGAGCAGGCAATCGAATAGTTCCTATGGCCGTGATAGCAACCAGGTGAACCGCAACCAACAGTCTACCCTTCCGGAAGCCTACAATACCGGCGCAGCAGGAGGAGGAGGAAGAGGCAGGAACAACAACTCTAGAGGTCGTTCACATAACGGAGGTCGCGTGAACAGTAGAAATCGTGACACTAACCGCCGTGACTCAACCAGTCGTCGCTATGGAAACAACCGCAACAGCGCCACCTACATTAATCGTAGAAATAGTGCCACGGGCAGCCCTTCAGCTAACACTAGGGAAGGGTCACCTTTACGAAAGGTGGAAGTAAGGTCGAATAACTCTCAGCCGAGAACTAGTGAACAACAACAACATAGTGGGGAGCGCAGGTCTAGGCGTGGAGAGTCTCAAGATAAACGCAGACATACCAGTAGGGGGCGCTCTAAGGAGGTCACCAATGATGATAAGCAATCATCGCAGGCAACAACCGATAATGTTATTATATCACACGTATACATAGTATATCAACTAGTATATAACATTTGCACTATATCAACTAGCATATAACATATTAACTATTTATAACATCATTTACTTTAATTTACATAATCTTGTTATTAAAATCTGTTAAGAATGTGTGAACTAATTATTAAAAAATTAATTTGAATGAATGGAAATTTATGATATAATTATAAATTATTGTTTTATATTCTATAATCCACCTATAATATATTATTGACAATTGATACAGATGGATAAGAATGCCACTAAGTCAGAACGTGTGAATGCAAATAGATCTATGGCCTTTGCAGAGTCTGTAATACCTGAGGCCAAAGAATCTCCTAAACCTGACACGAAACCCTCTAGGTAAATATATGAAAATAATGCCGTGACTAGTGTATATAATAATGGTAACATTTGTATAGAAAACGTGAAAGAAAGAATACAACTTGTACAGATTCTGATTTTAGTGGTCCGGAAACACGTTTGTTATTTTAAATATTATTTAATTTGTAATTTAGTGACTCATAGCAATGTGAGATATATTCATTTTAAATAAGAAATAAACTACTATTTTACTTTAAAAACTTAAATTTTGAACTTACTTTACTGTATAAATATAATCATTTTATCTTATTTATGTTACTTTAAAATTTAAGCAGCAAAAAGGAGGACTAGGGATAGAGTGAAAATGCAATTTACGAATACTAGCAATGTTCTCAAAAAGAAAGATATATTGCCAGTAGAAACAGATGAAGAAGAAGTACCTCTGGTATATATATATATATATATAATAATACATTACAGTATGTGTATACGTGTTTTAATTCATCACTTGTAATCATATTCAGGTTGAACCAGAAGAGCAACCCAAACCACCTCCTGTCGTAGAAGACGAACCGAAATTACCAATTGTAGAAAGTACCGATCCTAAGAAGATTAGTGATAAAGTTGAAAATGAAATTAAACAAGAACAAGAACAACTTGCAGCGGCTGTAGCCAAAGTAAATAAACCAGGTACGTTACCATCGATATACTATCAAATGATATATTGTATATTATTTGAGATATATATTTTTATATATTATCTGATAAAGATTGATTTTTTACAATTTTTATACAAAATGAAGGCAATATAATGTCGAATTATTGAAAATATAATTATTTTAAATGTAATTCAAATTATATTGGTATTATAAAAAAATTATTAATTGGTGCAAACTGGCGTTGGTGATTACCATGTTAAATTTAGCTCTAGCTAAAACATTAGGATACAAAACTAATAAAGATAATGAAGTCATTTTGTTATTCAATAGATATTATCATGCTTTATATGATTGATATTTTATAAATATAATTTATTTAAAATTATATTAAAAAAAATAGTTTAAAATATTTGAAATAAATTTAATATATTTTATTATAAATGAGCATAATTTAGTTTATCATAATTTATTTTAATAGTATAAAGTAACAATTTCCGATAAAAATATTAATAATCAAAGAAGTAGTAGGCATTTATATATGCTTACTAAGTGGAAAAAGTAAAAACGTGAAAATTACATTCAAAGTTTTTTTAAATAAATAATTACAGAAAATATATATATATATATATTTTATAAGTATATTATAAGTCTTGTAATTTCATATAATTTTTATTTCGATTGATTTTGTAAAAAAAACTTTATGATAAAAATACTCAAAAATAATTTACAATATTTTACAATGTATAACAATTTACTGTACATGTATAATACGTAATAATAATAATAAAAATTATACATATTTTAGCACCAGCTTGCACCATTAATATATATTTGTTTAGAAATGGGAAGCTTAAAGTCAAACTCCAAAACATTTTAAAATAATTGTTAGAAGGGTAAATAATTGTTTTGTAAAATATTGTAAGAAATACATATTATATATGACAATGATAATTGACATATATATATATATATATATATATATAAATGATTATTAAAAATTATATAATTGATAAAATATTTTTTTTTAATTTTTGTTATAAAATGAAATATATAATTATATATTAATCGTAAATTATTTATATACTATTCATATTCATGATTTTTAGATAAATTCATTTTATATATTATTTGTTATAAAATGAAATATATAATTATATAGTAATCGTAAATTATTTATATACTATTCATATTCATGATTTTTAGATAAATTCATTTTATATATTATTAATAATTGATAATATATATTAATTTTCAAAAATATTATTTATAAAACTACAATAATATTAAATATATAAAAATTTATTTTAAAATTACCTAATAAAAATGATTGCTATAATTATATTTATATCCTATAAATTGTAATTAGATATATAATATGATTAATGGAAAATAATAATCATATTTAAAAATGTTATATTAATTTAATTTAAATATTATATTTAATAATTTAATTTAATTTTTTAAATATTAAAAATAATTAATATTACATTTTTTTAATATAATTTGTTTATATTACATTACTATATAATATTACTTAATATAAAAATATTTAATAAAATGAATAGCACACATCCAATTAAAAATGATTTTTTTAAACGTTATTATATGTTTATTAAACTTTAAATAAATATATAGACATATTTTTAATTAACAAATCATACATATATTTAATTTTTAATATTCATCTTTATTAAATGTACACATAATTATTACTTAATAATTAAATATTATTTTATTATAACAATATTTAAAAAAAAATGAATAACAAATAGTATTAAATAATGTAATCAATTTTTTTTATAAAATTTAATATACATTTTTTTTACAAAAATTAATTTACAAATATTTTTTTTAAAATCAATATAAAAACTTGATCAAATTGAAAATGTTTGCTTATAGATTTTAATATAAAAATATGTTAGATATTAGATTCTAAATTATTCAATTCTTATTTGACAATTTGTATATATCTTAGTTATTTATTATATTCATATTTATTATATTATATATTTTTAACAAATATTATTTAATAATTAAATTTCATTTTAATTATTTATTTTTTTATATGAATAACAAATATTATTTTAAAGATATATTAATAAGATTTATTAATATTAAATTTTGTTTAATACAAATATTTTTTAAAATAATAACAATAATTAAATTTATAAAGTATACAAAATAATTATTAAACAAATGTTATGAAAATTACTTACAAAAATTTATCAACAAAAATATATTAATATAAGAATTATTGACTGATTAAACTTTAATATAATTCTTACATAGTTATTACTCATACAATTTATATATCTCTTATTTTATATTATTACATAGATATTTAATGTTTTTTTTAAATAACTTTTGTAGTATTGCAATTTTTCTATTTGTATTATCTTATATACTATCTACTCTGCTAAAGTAATACACATACTCACATATTTATATTGTAATAACATTCCATTTGATATTCAATTTAATAGTAGTTAAAGGCAAAGAAACAAGAAGAGAAGAATTATTAAAACAATTAAAAGCTGTTGAAGACGCAATAGCAAGAAAAAGAGCAAAAGTTTCATAGTTTTCATACTTTTGTAAACATTATATAATATTATTTATTATGTAATATCATGTAAATATTTTATGATGTACATTTTTGTTAATTTTTACCCCTTAGGTATCCTAATTTGTTTTGTAAAAAATAAAGTATTCTCATATTTAGTATGAATATATTTATATTTAATATTCATATAACTATGTTATAAATAATAATAATAGTAATAATGATAACAATAACAATCCTAAAAAAAAATAATACGCTATTACTATATTTTATCTGAATTTGTACTCGTCATATTTTTTAAATTATTGATTTCATTATTTGCTTTTCTTTTGAGATTATCAATTTCAGAGTTGGCAGCTTGTTTCAGATGGTCCATTTCTGTATTTGCCTTCAGCGTGAGTTCCTGGGCCTCATTTTTAAGATGATTGATTACCCATTCTATGGCTTGTCTTCCCTATATTACATTATTTACATTATGAAAGGTGGTTTTATATATTATATATTTACCTTGTTGGTATTCGACGTGCATGACCCTTTAATGAGATTTTCAATGTAACTGGTCATAGGTAATCCATTTACAATAACTGATGTTTCTTGTATTAAACACGTTCTGTATATGTTGAGAATGAATAAGTAGTATCGTTGTCAATGTGAAATGCTTAGACTAACTTTTCGGGGTCATTGGGATCTTTCTTGTAAATTAATTTTTCTGACATAACCATGTAATCACAAAAAGTTAACTGCAATTTGTAAATATAGATATATATATTTGAAAATATAATTGCAATACAAACATTTTTAGATAATACTTTCATTTCATTCATTTTGGAATCGATGACAATTCTTTCATCTACGTAACAATCATCTGCTAATCCGATGAACTATCAAGTGATGTATCACATAATCATGCTTTATTTAATATCATTCTATACAGTTATATCTTTAGTATGTTGAGATTTTGTGGAATAGCATTAGGGGTGATTTTATATGTACACAGAAATTAAAAATAGCATACCTAATAATTAGTGATGTAAATGTAGGTTTCATATTATATAACTATGGTGAATTGTACTAAACAGGAATTATAATGATGTTGTTGTTGTTGTTACCTTGACGACCCAGTCCGGTATACCCCACGTGGTAGTCATTAAGCGTCTGAATGAGAGTTCACTTCCTTTCACTGATCTGTCTATTACATCCACTGCTATAACTCCTTT
The DNA here is from genome assembly GCA_964019155.1 of Osedax fenrisi. NCBI lineage: Eukaryota > Metazoa > Annelida > Polychaeta > Sabellida > Siboglinidae > Osedax > Osedax fenrisi. The sequence continues at coordinate 6,453,315 of OZ025244.1, read as the reverse complement.
ATTCAGAGGATTTGGGTATTTCTGACAGGCTGCCTGGACCACCGTTTGCCATGGATGACTGTAGAGAAGTATAATAAATATTAACATAAATAATATTTTTATAAGGTGTGAAACCATCCACTTATGAAATAACATTTTTCTTTACTCAATATATAAATTATCATTTTTATCTTATAATTAATTTAGTTATTATTAAATATTTAAAAATAAATGTAATTATCTTGTTTCAATATACTTGCAATATAATTGTAAAATTAGTGTTATAAAAAAATATGAAGTTTACAAATAAATTCTTATAATTACTGTAACTAAATATCTAGATTAATAAGGGGGTTGACATAATATTGTTTATAAAATTCAAAATTATTAGATAAATATATTTATGTTAGGATTAATTTGCTTATCCATTTTGAAGTATATATAACATTTCGTGAATCTGTCCACCTTCCCTCACAAAGAATAAAATAACCCATTGTAAAATATATGTAATATACAAATATTAAACTATTTTAAGAATAATAATATATTGTTGACTCTAATATAATGTATAAGACCCAATGTACAAGAATCAATAAACTAAGTGAATTATTATGTATACATGGATGGTATTAATCCATATTAAGACCTATTTTGCAGTATAGATGAAGTTATTTATAATTATTAGCAGTGTATGTAATTATCATTATAATAGTTTTGAATGAGATATTAACTTAATTATAACTGATACCCTGCATATTGATATATATTATTAGTTATATCCTCAAACATACATTAATAATTACATATTAATCGGTATTTAATGTATATATTGTATGCAGATGCACATAATTCCTATACAATGATACATTCAATACTGGAGTATATTAAACATTAATTGTAGGATTGTTGAACATTAATCTATTTTTATATAATATATTTATAAACAATTTACATAATTTAGAAAATAATTCCATATACTAAACTCATATCTGATTATAACATATAAACAATGTATAACTAGAGTTCTGTTTATGTTATAGATTTGTATTTAATTCATAAAAGGTCAATGATGATTGATGAAGATGGAATTGGTATAACTCATGAAACATCAATTTCAAATTAAGATAAATAAATTATAGTTACTAAACATATATTCAAATAGGTTGGAATTAAAATATCTATAAATTATATTGTAAATGAATAAAAGTATAGTAACTATAAAATATATATATATAATTATACAATAGTAAAATAAAGTTATTAATGTACTTGATATTTAAAATAGTATATACTCTATAATATAGTTGTAGATATGCAAAGATTATCCGAAGGAAAGATGGTTCACTCGACTGATTTATTGAAATAAAAACGACACTAGAGCAAATGCGACGGGTATATGAACTAAAATCTATTTTTGGATTCGTATCTGTTTACATGTAAATTCAAAAAATAATACCCTAATATAATATTAAATTAGGATATGTATACAAATTCGATATATATCAAAAATTCAGTGTTCCGCAAAAATATTATTTGGAGATATCAAAAGTGGATTCATAAAAATGTCACCGAATTTGTATAGGTCAAAAGTAGATCGATTCAGTCATTGTTATTTACATGTAAACTTTCAATGCCGTGAAAATGTCGTAATTTTAAAATATATAATTAAGTATATTAGTATGATAATTATATTAATTACCTTATGAATTAATAATATTAAATTTAACTTAAAATAATACATGTGTATCCATCTAGTGGTTGGTATGATAACTTTATTAAAATAATTACATAGCTTAGCTATGATAGGGAGTGAACCATATTTGCTTCGTAAAATATTTGAGATATATTATACATTAAGTATGAGAATAGATTTAGAAGAATTAAGAAGCAATACCGTAATATGATTAATGTAATTAAATATCACATATTTAACTATTATTATAAGTTTTCATTTATATAATTCTTAATAAAATAATATTTATACTTGTTGGTTTCAGTTATAATTTAATCAGTAGGCATTACGGGGGAGACTAGTTAAAATATGATTAATATTTGTATTATAACAATAATTTTTATTAGATATTTTCCATGTTTAGAATCATATTTTTAAATTGTACAATTTCTCAAATTATTGTTGTGTCGTTTAATCATGTGATGTTGTAAAGTTTATTGGAGAAATTTAATAAAGGAGAGTAACATAGTATGGGTCGGAATGTAAGAGTAAATGAGAACTAAAGAAAAACATATACAGAAATAAAGACGTATATATAATATGAACGAATATAAGATAAACCATTTTCTAAATGGAACTCAATGTAGAGATGATAAGATGAGATGATATGATTTCACACATATATTTGCAGGTAATACATATACTAGATAATATGGTTATTTTATAAATATTTTCAAAGGTGGAGTAATGAATCATAGAAAATGCCAAGGTTTTTGTCATAAGAGTAGATAATGATAAGAAACCTGCGGACATGAAAGTTAGTTGATTATGAATAAATGCATATGAGGTATGAAGGAAAGGTAAATTTCCGAGAATAATAATAAGATTTGCAATGAAATTTCGTAAGTTTAATATTTATATATATTAAGGATAAATGGTTAGGAATAAATGAAGAGGATATATTTTTTAAATTGTTTCAAAGATTTAGAGGCTATATCTTAAGTAAATATTCATGAATAAAGGCAAACATGTAGTAAAATAGAGGGCGCTAATAATATTGAATTAATATTGGAATATATTGTAAAAGACTAGTTTAAAATAGAGTATGAATCTCTACATGTGTATCGTATATAAAACTTGCATATTTATATTGTATAATCATTGTGTTTATGTACAAACTGTAATCAAAGTAAAGATTATTTGTTTAGTAATATAATAATAAACTAATTGTATATCACCTTGCGGTCCCGATATTTGAACTATATAAATTAATGTATTTAGTTGTCATAAACAAATTATATAAACATTATTAGTTGCCTATAAGTGGTAGGGGGATGCTTGCGTGGTATATATAAATTTGTAGGATATTAAATATGATCATATATTGATAATATAATATTAAATATTCATATATAATTGATAATGGATGAAAAGTAAGAGTAAATATATACAGATATCATACAATATGATACTAAAAAGATATATATATATATGTGTGTGTATATTATAAATTCAGTAGAGTGAATTAATGAATCGATAATATATATTGTACGTAATCACAAATTTCTCAACTTTGTTTAATACGCTACGTTTTATACATCCACAAAATTATCTATTAAAATTAGTGATTTAATAATCGTGTATCTTATATATAGGCGATATACCTACATATATATATGTCGCCTATATATAAGATACATATATATGTCTACAACTATCATAATATTGATATTATGAATCATATATAACGTGTAATGTTATATAATATTAATATATTAGTATGGATATACAATTATAATGCATTATTCTTACAATATATTATTCTTACAATATATATATAATACAATGATGTTAAACATGTATATTATATATATATATATATATATATATATATATATATACGAATACAAGTCATTTCGTATTACAAAAAAAAAACAAATGTTACTTATATATATCGTACGCTTTGATTGTTAGTTAGTGATAATGAACGATTAACTTGGTATGAAATGACTTGTACCCTAATTATACTATATATATATATATATATATATTTGTTTTCTATTTTATTTAGTTTTCGCTTATGCATATGTGTGCATGTATATATATATATATATATATATAGGTGTGTATATACATACAGGGTTGATTCGGTTTTTAAAATTGGTTTTTTCAAATGGGTTTTTAAGTCGTTTTTACGGATTTTTCAAGTTGTAAAAACCATGGTTTTTATGGTTTTTAACAAATTAATTTAACTTTTAAATTATAAATTATAATTGCCTACATTATATCAGGTTATATCAGTGAGTGGGTAGGACTCTCATCCAAGTACACTTACATGCCTACCATACAATGATTATGTGATAACAAATTTAATTACGCCACCATTAGGCAGAATATTCTAATTATGAATTATTTATACATTGAAATGTAAAAATATATCGTTTTTATGATAATACATTATTATTAATTATAGTTATTTATATGTAATAACCAAATATTACCAAACTTGATCATTTTACTAAATAATATGAAGTAAAGCACTGCTTTAAAAGCAGGGTTGATTCGGTTTTTAAAATTGGTTTTTTCGTGGGTTTTTACGGTTTTTAACAAATTAATTTAACTTTTAAATTATAGTTTTTATGATAATACATTATTATTAATAATAGTTATTTATATGTAATAGCCAAATATTACCAAACTTAATTATTTTACTAAATAATATAAAGTAAAGTACTATTTTAGACTAACATTTTTAGTATATTGTAACGGTTATCAGACACTGTAGCCGGTGATTTCAAAAGGGGTGGGACTATGGGTGTGGCTATAGCCGAAATACTCTAAACGCAAATAAAATAACTATAATATTTTTAACTATTATATTATCAAATTAAATGTTATAAATATGAATCAAAAATATAATATCAAAACGTAATCATATTATATAATTACATTTGATATTATATTTTTATTTAAATAGCTATAAAAATGATATCTATTCATTTATAATTATTTAACAATAATGGTTTTTAACTGAGGAACTTATTAAATTTATTATAATGTTGAATAATAATTATGTTCCATTATGTGATGTCTATATATTTAAAATTATAATGAAAATAATACAATTTAGTTAATTTTTTGTTATGACAAAATTATAATTTGTACTTGTTTGTATTGTAATAACCGTAAAAACCATTAAAACCGATAAAACCCGATAAAAACCGTTAAAACCCGATAAAAACCATCAACCCTGTATAATATATATTCGATATTGATATTATTGTCCTTATTATTATAATTATTTTATTATTATCATCAATATGATATTTTATATATATACTATATATAAAGGGATTTCCATACCACGAGCAATAGGCAAGGCAACAAATCGCCACTAATATCAATGCAAAGTTCTATATTCCTGCATCTTGTTGCTCCATCTCTGAATACGTAATATGCGAGCAACAGGACAGGCAACAAGTTCAACAAATAGTCGCAGAGCAATGGAAAGTAGTCATCACCAAATACAACATGTTCTATTTGGTAGTACTTGTTATCGGAAGTGTAAACAATGCAATGCATTATGGTAGTGATTAATTTAATGATGGTTTTTTATATAATTTATGTCGAAATTCCAAATAATATAATGTGTATTAAATTATACTATGAAATAAATATAATCATATTGAAATCATTGCTTTAAAAACAATTTTTCTATTTCTTTTTGTACCAAATTCAAATTTGTAATCCTGGAGTATAATGCACCATGATGCAATACACTAAAAGCACTATACGAAAATAAAACATTCACAATATATGCGTCCTTGATATAAGCTTACTTATAGATTTTGAATATTATTCCGTTTATTATCTTCAATATTCGTGAAATAAATACATATTGAATATATCATATATTATATGATATTCATATTCAATAAATATATATATTTATATATATTCATACAATCACCAATTAGAATAAATAATGTAGCCGACTTTTAGTGCACTTATCTTATTTTTAGAATCGTGAAATGTGTATCATAATCTAGATATATCCGTAAAATGATAAATTATAGTTTTAATGAACAGGTGTTTAACGAATATTGAAATCCTACATTTATACCAACATAAAATTGTATCAATTAACATAAACGTGAATTTTAATAGTCATTTATTATATATATATATAAATGACAGATATATAATATTATAAGTTACCGCTTAATAAAATATTCATTATGTATTATACGAACTTAAATGTATGTTCTGATGTCCAAAGTTTCATATTCGGTTTTTATTTTTTATATTCTATATAATATTGAAATTTCAATAGATTAAACTATGTATTATTTAATTGTTTAGTTTTGTGTATATCACAAATATTAAATATATTATTGAATTGATTTGTATAATTTCAATTCTTAATTTAAATATATAAATTATGGAATTAGTAGATGGAATTATTATAATAAATAATGTAATATATTATATATGTATGATATATTTTTAGGATTTAACTGTACTATTCAATACAATTTTTAATTTTTATAATAAAATATATAATAATATTTATTTCATGAACATTATTAAATTTAATATTTCACTTAAAACTAAAAAATTAACACAAAAAACGAGGTTATTAGAACGAAATGAATTTCCTCCACAGAGAAGGTCATTAATTCAAAATACGGAGTTGCGTATTTATAGCTTAATTTTTTCGATAGGTGGTGTGACGATTCAAATATGAATATCAATATATTTAATCAATAATTAAATTACTAAACTTTGTTTTATTGTTTAATTGTAAATAATATACCTATTTAAAGTAAATAAACTTTAACATAATTATTATTTTATTTATAATTATATAATAACATATATAAATATATAATCTAATGATATAAATTTAATAATATATATATACAGCGTCCATAACAACGATTCAATCAACCTGATTATGGAGTCATAACTTTTATAAATCTTTTTACATTTAAATATACTATATGATAAGATTGTTATTTTGATTTCAAGAAAAAGATACAAAAGAAAAAAATATACCTATTATATAACATAAATTATTTAACTTCAACAATTTAACTAAATTCAAATTATTATAATCACACATTATTCAAACTTATTTATTATAAATTCAATTTAAAATTGTATAGAATTATTCTGATAGATTAACTGGTTAGTTATAATAAAATAGATTATTAATATAATGTTTGCAATGGACTAACTGCAATTTTATTTCAACTTGTATACATATTAAGTGAATATTATTTCGTTAATATATAATGCTGATTGTAAATATTATGTATACATTTCATATTTATTTTTTCAAATTTATTATATTGTTAACCATTTTTAATAAATTAAATATTATATTATTATAATATAATTATTATTTAATAAATATAATAATTATATAATATATAATATTTAATAATATAATAATTTAATAATATATTATATATTACCAAAGGGCTTTGATATTACTAAATAAATATTATATATAAATATATTTTATATGATATTATTATATTTAATAATATAATATTATAAATTATAATTTATAATAATCAAATAATATATATTCAATTAATAATATTGATCCATATTTAATAAATAATTTATATGTATTTCAATAGTTAATAATATCATATTAAATTATTATGTATATATTATATATATATATGTCCGGGAAGTCACGATATGACCATCTAGGTGAGGCCTAATTCTGTTCTTTATCATACGATTATAAGTTTTCGCTACTAATGCATTAAAATTGATACCACACTAATTACTTCCTAGACTAATATCTCCTTTCTTGGGTATTGTAATTATATTCAAAATAGACCATTATTGTGGCTTCATTTGATCTAATACTGTTACAGAAGTAGATGATAATTTCATCTATATTGCTTCGTTTTAATACTTCTGGCCGTATGTCCTCAACACCGCAACTTTTACATTCATTGATTACCTCTTTTGCCAACTTGTACTCATACATTTCAAAAGCCTCACGTTTTATGTCTAGAGGTTGTATAACTTGTATTATCACTTAATTTTCGTCTTCAATCTTTGGTGATTTTCCTAATAAATCATGAAAGTGTTTGTAACAAGTTTGCAGACTTTCTTTTTGGTTCTTTCCTTTTATCATTCCTTTTTGAGATATTTTTCTACCAGTGATTTCATTTATTAATTCTCAGCTTAATAGGTACTTTCTGTTGAGATCAGCGTTCTCAATTTGTTTGATCTTTTCTTCTAGGGTATCAACTGCAATATTTGTATATGCTGTATATAGTGTATTGCGCTATTCAGTATTGTTATGTTGATTATAAACTATAGTATCATTTGAATTGTCTTCTTACTCTATATATATGCTACATGGTTGTCTTCTCTTACTCTAGAAACAGTATTATCAGTGGATGGACATATTTGTCTTGATTATAAGTGAAACTAGTTCTCTTGTAACTTCAGCATTCAGGGCTATGAATCGTTCATATGTGTCTTAAATGTCTTCTTCGCCTTGAAAGATGAGTCGATTATTTATTTCAACTGCGTATTTGTCCTGAAGGGGTCAGATTTAAACAAAGGCCAGTTATAATGGAGTTTTCTTGATAATGTCTCTATTCGCTTATAAACTTAGCCTTACTTTAGATGATATGATTCGATGATCTGAACCAATGCTAGAAAAAGTGCTATATGCTTCCAAATTGGTGAAGTTGTTTCTCCATTTTGTTCTCATTAAGATATAGTCAAGCTGATATTTCCTGCCGCACGGATCTATATATGTCCAAATTATATTTAACTTCTTTTGAAAACAGTTATTTGTTATTACTAATTGTTTTCATTTATAATATCTATTAATAATACCTCATTTTTATTTGGTTCTTCATGATATGTAAAATTTCCGCCATCTTTCCCTTTCCTTGTATTAAAATCTCCAATAATGATTAAGACAATGCGATGTGGTATAGTTTCTATAGCTCTTCTAAGTTCATAATAGAATTTGTTTATAACTTCATCTTCGCTAGAATTAGTTGGTGAATATATGATTATAATAGGTGTTGCAGGATTTCCATGGAATTTGCTTATCAATATTCTCTCAGAGATATAACCTTGTATAGCGAAAGAACCTCGCATAGTTAAATTATAATAATATATTTTATATATAGTCGTAGTATAACATTTATTTAGACACAATATAAAAAAGCGTTACTAATTATATAGGCTGGTGTTTAAATATCAGAATGTAATTTAACTAATAACTATACTATAACTTATAGTCTATAAGCTACAGTTTTACCAACATTTATACATATCAAATATATATATATATATATATATATATATATATATATATATATATAGTATAATATTCAAAAAGTGTTCTTAAGTTTGAATAATATATACCTAAGATAATATATATATATATTATAAAGTTACTATATATATATAATATTACTCAATATATAAGGGACTCATGTCACCTCAACGAAATTGTTATATATATATAACAATTTCGTTGAGGTGACATGAGTCCCTTATATCCCCTAGATCCACCCCTAGATCCACCCCTGGGCATATATCAACATGTGTATCCTATACGAAGTCATGTGATATAAGCATATATCATATCTTTATATAAATATACTAATTCCTAATAAAGAACAAAACATTTTGTTACGGTTTCTCAATAATTATATTTACCTATTTCCTAATCTATTTCATTCTATTGTTTGTTTACAAAACTATTTCATTCTATTTTTTGTTTACTAAGCTGCCTTTTCGTTAGCTTTCTCTATTTCAACGTTACTCTACGTTAATGAGAAAACTAGTTTCACTAGTGTACAATACCCTCACGACACCTTCAGTAAGTGTGTTCAATGCTTACAGCTCTTGAAATCCGTGTTTGCTCATGAATATAAAGAGCAGGAGGAAGTGATCATTACAACTATTTATATACCGTTGTGTCTATTTCATATTTTACATATTCGTAACCTCTATATATTGTTAATGTAAATTCTAAATTAAAATACGGTGTCTCCGATAATATGATTCTATTGCGTTGTTGTAGGCTTCGATGTTAATAATTCAACTACCTAAATACACTCGTACCTACGTATCAAGTTCAACTTTATTCCACATCTTTTTGTCACATTTATTTCATGTTTCTTCATTTTTTCTGTTGCATTTGTATATCAGGGTAAACAATCTAGTATATTATATATATATATATATATATATATAATATTTACTCTATATATAGAGTATACTATATACTATATACCTACTATATAGTAGTATACTATATAGTATATATTATAAACTAATATAAAATATAATACCACATATACTATTATTCATTCTATTCCATAATTTATATACTATATACTATACTACTACAAATTTAATTGAACACTAAATAACATATGATATTATTCTCTAAATAAGCTATACAGTCTACAATGTAGACTCTACATACTGTATACAGATTAACCATTGACCTGTACATCATTCCGTTATAGGATAAAGCCCATCTCTCGCTAAATCAATTGTAACATATGTTGAATTTGATTATTATTCGTATTATGAATGTGTGACTGCATGACTGCACAACAATAATGTTATCGATCAGCTTGTATTTACTCGCTGTTTGGTTTTCTTATGAATTGCATTATACTTACTGGAATATTATTTATATATATTTAATAGTTTATTCAAATTATCAAGTAATATTAAGTATTATTATACACACACCACATATACACCATACTCACAAGCATATAGCATATAGAAGTGACTTCGTTCTCTATGCTCACAACCACCATATACCCATATACTCACACACCATAGAGCTAGAGAGAATATCTCTCTAACTCGATGCTCTAGTTCTATGTTACACACACACACACGCACATATATATATATATATATATATATATATATATTTGTCTGGGGTTTATGGCTCAGTGGGACAACCAAAAGTTAGTAAGCCAGAGGTCCTGGGTTCACCTCCAGGCAGTTCTTGTTTTTCTCTTGTGTTTATCAAGAACTTAATAAACAATAAATAAAAACACAAGAAAAAAATGTTACTATTTGTATTGTATTGTCCAGGGCCCCTCGCAGTTATTTATAACATGTATAAGTCTATGACTTCTTGAGGGGTCCATTTGTATACGCTATTTGTATTGTATTCAATATATATATATGTGAGATTTCAATGAATATATATATATATATATATATATATATATATACTCATATACATACATATACATCCGTATATATAAAGAATCATACATTTTGCAACTTTTTCCAACCATTTATTCCAGTTATATATATATTATTATTATTATTATACATAAACTATTATATAGTTCACTTTCGAAAAATTATTTAAAATTTGAATTTGTGACTAAATATTTACTACTGCCACTACCACCACTGATATACACATACAGATACACGCATACACACACAAGTCTACGCCCATATGCACGTCGTGATATGAACGATGCCTCTACCAAAACAGCTCAGCTTCACAGGGGAAAGTGAGAAACGCATCTTAGTCAATAGGTAATCGCCATAGCTGACTAAGGTATTGGGTCTATGTATAAACTGGTATTGGGGTTAATTAAATAGTTACAGTAGATATTAAAATGTAAATAAATGTATTTATAGTAATAATTAATGTTATTAATTATATTAATTAATTTTATTTATATTACCGATATCAAAATATATTACTAATATCAATTGTAAATCGTTAATAATTAATAATATCGTTGCTAATATTAATTAGGAGTGTAATTATCGTTGACCAATGGCGTACTAACATATTTAATGTATTCACACAGGTATCAGATAGAGAGGCGACTCGGGGCAGGTAAATTTGGTGTCGCCTGGCTTGTGACGGATCTTAAAGCAGCGGAAGAAGATAAAGATAGACTGTTTGTAGGCATGTTTCACCTAGACGTACTTATGCTACCTTCTAAATAACTAATTAGTAATATTGTAATAATATATGATATATAGAGATAGATAAAGAATGATTGGTACCTTGCTTGCATATATATATATACGTAGAATTATCATAGATAGGGGAATATAATATAATTAATAATATTTAATATGATTATAATAATTAATATAGAGATATAATATTATTTGGTTTGATTTTTAAATACTTATAGTGGAATTATCATATATATATGTAAAGGTATACAATAAAATAGGTTTTTAATCAATTAATTAGGATGCTGATAATAATAGTAAGTATAGTGCTTATTTTAGGAGACACAGATAATGTGGAAAGCAATTATTTGTTTGTGAAATGTATTTAATGATGTGAATATATAAACTCAATAAATATATTATTATTATTATATAAGTATATATAGTATAAGTATATCATAACATAATAGTAATTAGTGATAAGCAAATCACAATATTGTTATGCTATTTTATTTTAGTGTAGTACTTTCATCCCATCCACGAAATTAGATGAAGTTTTTTACTTATAACCATATGGCTCTAATGTCCCTTCGAAGCCACTCTCATGTTAAGGCATCCACGGTTTTAACGAGATCCGATGAGATCTAATCATTTATGTATACACAATTATATAATATACTAATTTAATGATAGCGTTGTTTACATTCACGTACACGCCCATTTTAATCGTTATCCTTACTCCCGCCGCATACGCACACTCACACACTCACACACACACACACACAAACAGTAAGGTAGCTAAAGAGATCACTGTCGGAGTGCTGCAACCCGATGAAACCGTCGAGGCTATTCACGAGGCCAGATTACTAGGTAAACGAGAGTTTATAGTCGTTGTCGTCGTTACCACGGCGATACTCGTAGTATTAGTAGTTTATGATTATACTTCGTCGTTGGCTATAATAAGCGGCAGATAGCCATTATTATATAATTACACGATCGTATTAAACCTTTGCTTTATTAATATTTCCGAGTGAAATTTACAACGCGACTAGAAATATATCATTATTTTATTATATTTGTATACGCGATCATCAATTTAATATTGCTCGAGAATATTGTCTTCGTAATTATAAATCTTATTTTCATCTATGATATAATTTCAAAACTTTTACGTAATAATGACTATTCAGTAGGCTCTTGGTAATATGCATTAGAAACATGTTTAGATTAGAAAATTACAAAAAAAATAATTAACCCTAAATATAACAATTAAGCTGTTAAATATTTTGATGACAATATATTATGAATAGTAATTTCTATTATCTATTATTCATCTATTTGAAACGCACACAGGTCAATTGGATCATCCCGGTATTGTGAAAATGTTTGATAGTTTTCTGGATAAAAGTTATTTCTACATCGTCACCGAATATTGCGAGGTTGTGACCTAGATTTCATTCATTACACGTTAATCATTAATTATATCATAATTATATCATAATAATATAAACTGCCCGCGTGGCTCAGTTAGCTAAGGCGTCAGACACACAAGCAGTAGGACGTGGGTTCGAGCCCTGTCCGGACCATTACAATATGTCTTAACGTAATATTTAGAAGTGATCTTAAATAATTATCTATACATAAATTATCGACTCTCGTTAAACCATGGATGCCTTATGATATATGACATATGAGAGCGGCTTCGAAGGGACATTAGAGCCATTTTGTTATAAGTGAAAACTTCATCTAAGTTTCAGGATTTGAAAATATTCCAGCAAAATAATTAATATTAATATATATGTATGTAAGGTTATTTGTATTTAGAATACTAGTTTATTTGTAAAATCAACAACTGTTTGGTCAATATATTGAGATTAGATGGCAACATGTTACTAGTAACGTCGGCTTATATAGCTACTGGTCACGCATGACTAGTCAGTAGCATATAACATAATGTGCGTGATATCTAATTATCAATATAAGAACAATAGTAGAGTAAATGTATTGCTTACGTATGTGAATATATTATAGTATGTAAATGATAATAATAATACAAAATAAACATATACCAAAGAATTTGTGATGCAAAGATATAACACTCCCTATCTACGCAACGTGATTAGTATTCATACATCCCGCTGCTAGCAGCAGTATCGAAATCACTGAAATAGATTTAGGTTTGCAGTGGTTTGCATACTAAAATGTTTTCATTTCTCTATTAAATTACATGCAATATAAATTAGCTTTTCTCACCACAAAGATATGTATAGCATTTAAAACAAACATATCCCATTGCTTTGTTATATATTAGTAATGAACACTTAGTTTTCATCATATAAATAATAATTTAAACCATATTATTTTTTATTTTAAAACTGTATAATTAGATACAAATTTATATTATAAACAACACATAGTTCCTAAAATTTACCATATATAGGTGGCGCTGTTGTTTTTTGTATACAAAATAGAATTACACGATTTTGTGTTAGTGTTATATCTTTCCTTAGAAAAATCTTTGCATATATACCATCCAGTCTAGTACATTCACTCTTATTAAAACATGCTAGTTTTATTTTGTACCTATGCGAAAAAATATAAGTATATTTTGATATCTCATACACATTATGTTAGTTTATTCGATTCTGAGTAAGCAAGAGTAGACTTTTTATATATATATATATATATATATATATATATATATATATATATATATATATGTTAACTGAGATTATCCTCATGAGGTTTCATATCATACTATAGCATACTGCTGTATATTCTTTATATCATAGTATTACGAATATAATATACGTTATTATTTTTATATAATTCATATTAATCATAAATATATATTAATAAGATTTTATGATTTAATTAATATAAGTATTTTATGACTTTTTGTTATCAAATTTTAATATTGTGTATTCAAGAATGGTTTTATTGAATTATACTAACATAAAAATAAATTTAATTTTTATATTTGAATAATCTCACAAATCTGAATAAATAGGTTTTTAGTTGATATTAAATTGGAATTTAAAAAATATTTAAATACTTTATACTGCATACATTAGATGTACCTATCTCGGATGTTTACGATGTACTATAGTTTTACTAGGACTTAGACCACTCCCGTAGTTACCATATACGCCCCTTATTTACCATACCCACCTTAATTATATTATATGCCCCCTTTTTCCATACACACATCACCATATCCACCCCTTTAATTATCATATACCCCCATTGATAATCATACACAGTGTATTACACACCCCTTAGTTACACTACATGCCCCCTTAGTTATCTTATATACCCACTTTGTCATTATACCCACCCCTTTAGCTACCTGATTTACTCTTTAGTCAAAGTACATACCCTATCTCACCATACATGCACGATACCTACCCCTTAGTTACTAAATCATCCCCCACAGTTACTTAAAAATCCCTCATAGTCACCAAACCCACCCCAAACCACCCATTAGTTACCCCCTCATTACATTACCTACCCCCTCCCCTTAGGGCGGTGACCTAACCATGGTGATCAACGACTACAGAGAGAGAGACACTCCTATCCCCGAGACCCAGATCATCGAGTGGGTCATAGAACTGCTGTTAGCCGTGCAGTACATGCATGAAAAGTTAGTTAGCTAACTATCAACGTTTATATAGAGATACATATTTATATTGATATATATATAGTTAATTTATAGTAACTTTGAATATAATGATTTATGGTAAAATCCCATTTATTCACCATTTCATTCTATAACTTTCTAATATATACATGTATAATACATGTATTCCTATTTTATTATCGTTAGTTTAATTTTTGTTTATTACTGTATTACGTTTTGCTCAGACTTCAGATTACTATGTCTCTAGAAGTCCATAACTTTAATTCAATTTAAACAAACGCATATAGAGATATTCAGTTACGTATATAGTTAATTTATATTACCTTTTACCGTAATAATTTATGGTAAAAATCTAATAATAAAACCTCTTTAAATATCACCTCATCTACTAGCGAAGTAATTATAAACTGTAGTGAGAAAACCCCTAGTTGATTGTTGTGTTTGTGTGTCACTCCCTGAGTACTAATAAACTATACCTTATCTGGTTCTAAGTAAATACCAATTGAATATGTTATGCTATAATTGTAATGATGTAATACCTGTTACAGGAGAGTATTACATCGTGATCTGAAATCAAGGTTAGCAATTCATAGTTTTATTAGTGTCTTCATAGAATTCCACTTTTTCACAGAGAGAGAGAGATATAAATCACAGATGAATGACTACTAAATGAAGAGCCAGTGATCTAGTGTAAAGTGATTTGTGCGGAGTATTTTAATTTAGTTTGGTGATTTAGTGGCGAGTGTTCTTGTGCGGATTGGTGATTTCCTGCTTGATGTTAATTTAAATAATTATTTATAAATAATAGAATTTACCGGCGAACGAAATTACCAAACTAAATTAAATACTCCGCACAAATCACATTACACTAGATCACTAGCTCTTCATTTAGTAGTCATTCATCTGTGATTATATATCTCTCTCTCTCTGTGATTAATGCATACTAATAACTAGTAACAATAATATTAAAATAAGTTAATAATAGAGTATTATTGCATTATGTAATGAGTATATATGTATATATATAGATAACTTAATTGTAAATGCGATTAATAAAATGTGATTTTATTTTGTCATTTATTTTCAAAACTTATATTTATAAAATTATCTAACTATAATAGAATTATTATTTAACTTATATTTAAATAATATATATATATATACAATAAGTACAATATATATATATATAATGAGATGTATAATTTATATCTATAATAATATTTCGCAGTAATATATATTTAAGAAATAATCGAATTAAAATTGGAGATTTTGGAATATCACGATTGCTGATGGGCACTACAGACATGGCTTCTACTTTCATTGGTAAGTACTCTAAATATCGAATTATCACATTGTGGCATGACTCACTATTTATAAATTAATGGAGAACTAATCATTGTAGTACATTTAGATATATTACATTATATGTTAGATATAGAAATTATTATTATTTTTGAAATTTAAAATTAAAAATTACAAATATATTATAGCAGTTTCATTTTAGTTAAATTATCATAAATGATAAAAATAAAAATAAAAATGTTGTTTTTCTATCTGACGTAATAACTAAATTAATACATTAAACATAATCAATATAGTTTAAATGAAAAATATATAAATTTAGGTATGAATATAAAATTACGATAAGAACAATATAGTTACTATAATGTATATCTTAAATGAGTAATAATGTTTCACCTGACCAGGAATAACATCCACATACATCTTCAATGGGTAATCACTGTTCATATATGTATAAGTGTATTGTTATAAAATTAGTATATACGTTGCTATATCAGGCTTCAGTAGATTATAATGTATTACATATATGCATTGGTACTATTAACTATTGCCAAAATATTGCTTTCTCTGTCAAATAAATGTGTAATAACTATATATATATATATATATATATATATATATAGTGATGGGCACCGATCCTTTTTTTCCTGTATCGTGATCCCGATCATCTTTTTATTCTCTTATGCGATCCTTTTCCCGATCCCGATCCTACATTCGTTACCTGATCCTACATTCGTTACCTAATCCTTTGTCGATCCCGATCCACTCTTTCTAACCCGATCCACTCTTTCTAACCCGATCCACTCTTTCTAACCCGATCCACTCTTTCTAACCCGATCCACTCTTTCTTACCCGATCTACTCTTTCTAACCCGATCCACTCTTTCTTACCCGATCTACTCTTTCTTACCCGATCTACTCTTTCTTACCCGATCCACTCTTTCTAACCCGATCCACTCTTTCTAACCCGATCCACTCTTTCTTACCCGATCCTCTCTTTCTTACCCGATCCACTCTTTCTAACCCGATCCTCTCTTTCTAACCCGATCCTCTCTTTCTTACCCGATCTACTCTTTCTAACCTGATCCACTCTTTCTTACCCGATCTACTCTTTCTAACCCGATCTACTCCTTCTAACCCGATCCTCTCTTTCTAACCCGATCCACTCTTTCTAACCTGATCCACTCTTTCTAACCCGATCCACTCTTTCTAACCCGATCCACTCTTTCTAACCCGATACACTCTTTCTAACCCGATCCGTATCGGATCCCCGATCCAGTATCGCTGTTCAGTGATCGCGATCCTGCCCATCACTGAATGTATGTCTAATAGATATATAAATCTAGCTCTCTTGTATAATGTATATTTGTCTGGGTTTATTGCTCAGTGGAATAGTAAATTACTGGATAATAAGAGGTCTCCAGTTCGATTTCCAGTTTTGAACCAGGTTGTTATTGTTTGTTCTCTCATGTTTATCAAGAATTTAATAAAGGATAAATCGAAACATAAGAAAAAAATATTTTACACATTTGTTTTGTATTATCCTGGGCCCCTCGCAGTTATTTATAACATCTATAAGTCTATGACTTCTTGAGGGGTATATTTATATCTGATATTATTATACCTATAAAATAGATACTTTATATGTTGACTAAATATTGCTCAAATATTTATCAATCAATCAATAACTATTATTGATTGATAATTTATTTAGGAAAATATACAAAATATATAATTGAAAGTATAAATTATAAATATTTGCTAACGATAACATACGTTATAGAAATAAACAAAGAATAATACGAAATTAAAAAATTAAAGAAATTAAAACGTATTACAGTTGCCGTAAAGAGATATTATTATATTATATTATTATTAATGCGCGGTGATATACCCCTCCACACCTCCACCCCCACTGCTCAGGAACCCCGTACTTTATGTCTCCGGAGACTGTGAAACATCAGGGTTACAACTCATCCTCGGATATATGGTTAGCAGAACCTCTGGGATATTAGGATATGAACTTGGGGTGAATTATAAAAATAATCATTTTTTTTCTCAATTGTATATTAAAAACTATCAAATAAAATACATCTACTGATTTGAGGTAAATAAATAGAATTATATAGTTGATTAAATCTGATTTTTATGGGAAATAATTTAAAATTGGGACGACAATCAAATAAAATACCCATTAATAAAGTCACTGGGTGCATTAATAATACGCTTTAACTGTAATGCTTCTACCCCAATAATTTAATTTGATATCATTATAATAAAGAATGCATAAACACTTTATTAATACTCAATATACATCTATACTGTAGTTTATAACAATTTAATTATCTGATACTGGTTCATTAAAATACATATATATCCACATCTACATCTGAACCTGTATATATTTATATGTATATCTATATATCATATATATATATATATATATATATATATATCTATATATACCTTTATCTACGCAATGGTTAACCAGTACACACCCCTCCCCTCCCCTCTTCAGGTCCGTTGGCTGCCTGATCTATGAGCTGATAGCGTTCGAACACGCGTTCAAAGGCACCAACCTAATGGCGGTGATGTACAACATATGCGAGGGAGACAAGCCCGGTTGGCCCGAGGACAAGGGCTACAGCGATGACGTGAGACGGCTCTGCGAACGGTTCGTCTAGGTACACGTGTACTCAGACCGTACACCATACACTGTACACTGAACATCCTCAACAGTGTACAGAGTATAGTATGAGTATACTGAACAAAACATCCTGTACAGTGTTTATAAAACATACTGTACGAGATGTTTTGTTCGCGATTTATATTCGATTTAAATTATATGTTTATACGTTAAATGAATTTTGTAATCGAAGTGATTATTTCTCGATATGGTATAATAGGGTACCAGTAAACTGGGACCATTTTTGAAGAAAACTCGGACCACTTTTATGCTATAACCCATATTATAGAAGTACTATATATAGTTATTTTAAACTGGTCCGAATCTTATTTAAAAGTGTTCCGAGTTTACTTCAAGAGTGGTCCGAGTTTACCTGATCTGAACTTTCTGGTATTCTTATAATACATAGATGATGTGAGCAGAATCTGTGGATATATCATATCGTAACTTAACAATTTATTAAAATAAGGTTATCCTTATAGAGCAGATTATTTAGATTTTGTAAACGCACATTTTTAAATTTAATAAATATATTATTATATTATATAATCCATATATCAAAATAATGCTATATTATTACTATGCATACATTTGTTAATACACGAATCAAGAAAATCTAGAAACATTTTGAAAATATATTTTAATTAAATTATTAAATATGTGTTCAATTAGTCAATACCATCTAGCTTACATTGATTACAGTAAAAAATAATATTTTATATTATTTGATTACATTTAATTAGTGCAAATATAACGCCTATTCTGTCATGTTCCTCTACCCATCCCTTATATAATAACCTCTAATATAATAATAATAATAATAATAAGAATAATAATAATATAAAGTGAACACAAGGTTAAAACTATAGAATAATATTTATACATATACATTAAACTATGGTATAAACAAAATCAAAAAACATTAATCGTCTATTATAACTTATAATTTATAAGTGTATCGCTGTATAATTACCATATCAGTATGTACATACATAATTGAAAACCAAACACCTATTCTCTCCTGTGTTCCCTACCCATTACTTACCCATCGCCCCTCCCTTACCCCTCACTTACCCCTCCCTTACCCCTCACTAACCCCCTTCCTTACCCCTGCCTTACCCCTGCCTTACCCCTGCCTTACCCCTCCCTTACCCCGCACTAACCCCTCCCTTACCACTCAATAACCCCCCCTTACCCCTCCCTTACCCCTCACTAACCCCCATCCCTAACCCATCCCTAACCCCTCACTTACTCCTCCCTTACTCCTCCCTTACCCCTCACTAACCCCTCTCTTACCCCTCACTAACCCTTCCCTTACCCCTCCCTAACCCCTTCCTTACCCCTCCCTTACCCCTCCCTAACCCCTTCCTTACCCCTCACTAACCCCTCCCTTACCCCTCCCTTACCCCTCCCTTACCCCTCCCTTACCCCTCACTAACCCCTCCCTTACCCCTCACTAACCCCTCCCTACCCCTCCCTAACCCCCCCTTACCCCTCCCTTACTCCTCCCTTACCCCTCACTAACCCCTCCCTTACCCCTCCCTTACCCTTCCCTTACCCCTCCCTAACCCCTTCCTTACCCCTCACTAACCCCTCCCTTACCCCTCCCTTACCCCTCCCTTACCCCTCCCTTACCCCTCCCTTACCCCTCACTAACCCCTCCCTTACCCCTCCCTAACCCCCCCTTACCCCTCCCTTACCCCTCCCTTACCCCTCACTAACCCCTCCCTTACCCCTCCCTTACCCCTCACTAACCCTTCCCTTACCCCTCCCTAACCCCTTCCTTACCCCTCCCTAACCCCTCCCTTACCCCTCACTAACCCCTCCCTTACCCCTCCCTTACCCCTCCCTTACCCCTCACTAACCCCTCCCTTACCCCTCCCTAACCCCCCCTTACCCCTCCCTTACCCCTCCCTTACCCCTCACTAACCCCTCCCTTACCCCTCCCTTACCCCTCACTAACCCCTCCCTTACCCCTCCCTTACCCCTCACTAACCCTTCCCTTACTCCTCCCTTATCCCTCACTAACCCCTCACTAACCCCTCCCTTACCCCTCACTAACCCATCCCTTACCCCTCACTAACCCCTCACTAACCCCTCCCTTACCCCTCCCTAACCCCTCCCTTACCCCTCCCTTACCCCTCCCTTACCCCTCCCTTACCTCTCCCTTACCCCTCCCTTACCCCTCCCTTACCCCTCACTAACCCTTCCCTTACCCCTCCCTTACCCCTCACTAACCCCTCCCTTACCCCTCCCTTACCCCTCACTAACCCCTCCCTTACCCCTCACTAACCCCTCCCTTACCCCTCCCTTACCCCTCCCTTACCCCTCCCTTACCCCTCCCTTACCCCTCCCTTACCCCTCACTAACCCCTCCCTTACCCCTCCCTTACCCCTCCCTTACCCCTCCCTTACCCCTCCCTTACCCCTCCCTTACCCCTCACTAACCCTTCCCTTACCCCTCCCTTACCCCTCACTAACCCCTCACTAACCCCTCCCTTACCCCTCACTAACCCCTCACTAACCCCTCCCTTACCCCTCCCTTACCCCTCACTAACCCTTCCCTTACCCCTCCCTTACCCCTCACTAACCCCTCACTAACCCCTCCCTTACCCCTCACTAACCCATCCCTTACCCCTCACTAACCCCTCCCTTACCCCTCCCTTACCCCTCACTAACCCCTCCCTTACCCCTCCCTAACCCCTCCCTTACCCCTCCCTTACCCATCCCTTACCCCTCCCTTACCCCTCCCTTACCCCTCCCTTACCCCTCCCTTACCCCTCCCTTACCCCTCACTAACCCCTACCTTACCCCTCCCTAACCCCCCCTTACCCCTCCCTTACCCCTCCCTTACCCCTCACTAACCCCTCCCTTACCCCTCCCTTACCCCTCCCTTACCCCTCACTAACCCCTCCCTTACCCCTCCCTTACCCCTCACTAACCCCTCACTAACCCTTCCCTTACCCCTCCCTTACCCCTCACTAACCCCTCACTAACCCCTCCCTTACCCCTCACTAACCCATCCCTTACCCCTCACTAACCCCTCCCTTACCCCTCCCTTACCCCTCCCTTACCCCTCACTAACCCCTCCCTTACCCCTCCCTTACCCCTCACTAACCCATCCCTTACCCCTCACTAACCCGTCCCTTACCCCTCCCTTACCCCTCCCTTACCCCTCACTAACCCCTCCCTTACCCCTCCCTTACCCCTCACTAACCCCTCTCTCGTGTACACAGTATTCTCGAGAGAGACGTGAGGCTGAGGCCCTCCGCCAGCGAACTCCTCAAGATACCGTTCATCTCCGACCACATGAAGGTAAGCCTACGATTTCTCGTGTAAGTCTCTCATGCATACAGCATACTATTTAATAATATAATATGTTCTTATAACGTCTCGCATTATGAATTATATTTAATAATATAATATTCCCTTATATCGAACTCAATTTAATTTATTACGAACACAAAGTATCGAAGATAATCCAGCGTAAGTAATGTTCTACTTTACGTTATACGGTTTACTGAATAGCGAATAGTGATTCACTATTGAGTTATTGATTTTAAAAATAAAAAAAATACCTATCTATTTACATTGAATCCCTCTCTTTAATGTATATATTTAGACTATTGTATATAAATATATAGTAATAATTATATACACGTAGTACACCCTTAATATAACGCCCATCTTGGGATATGTCTTTGGGCGATATATCCAATATAATATGTAATAGAAGGCTGTAAATCTGTTCTTTCTCTAATTGGCATTATATCAAGGTTGACGGTTATCAAGGGTGTAATTTATATACATTAAGAGTTAAGACATGTATATTATATAATAGTTTATTTAATAATTATATATTATTTATTTAGATTAATATTTATAAATTTATTATCACATTTATAAGTTCCATTATTATTTGGTTTTTATTTATACAAATATATAATTGAAGGCATGCTGTTCTAATATATTGCATCTCTAATATATCTTATTAAAATAAACAGTTGTGATATAATAAAAATAAATTGATTGAAATACTGTACAAATAAATATAGAATGATACAAAATGTAAGATATATTTATTAATGGCTTTAAATTTTTAAATCTTCAATTTAAAATTATTACTATCGTTAGAATATTTACTAACATTTATTATCATAATAATATATATTATAATAATATAATCATAATTCTCTAATTTTACAGGTGTATAAGTGTAACTTGGATCAACAAATGTCAGAATTTAGTAAGAAAAATGCCCCAGTTATGTTTGTACAATCACGAATACAAACAAATTAAATAATAATATACAAATTAAAATAGTTAATCTATATATATATAATTCTGATACCTTGATCAATTTACACTATTCAACTGATTTATGTGGATTTTCTTTCAAACATGTTGTAACTTTTAGAATTAAAATATATAATCTTAGAAGGAATGAAACAAGCGCATATTTGCACTTTAATAATATCATGATTTCTTATGATAATGATATTTTAATTTATGTAATATTTCTTCATGCATCATTTTCATTGCTTACATGGAGATTGACTACACTGTATCTTATATTTGAAACAATATAAATGTATACAACTTAATTTTAATTTAAGTTTTACATTTACTAATAGTATTCAAAGTATGTATGAGTTAAAACCTAAAAACAAGGCACTATTCTATAAATAATGTATGTTATAAACAAAGAAACAATAGATTAAGAATACCACTAGACTAGATGATAACCTAATTGTTATTGTATATGTATCGAAGTGAATGGCAACTATTAAATATAATCTACACATTCGCACTAGCACTCTATGAACTATGTAAATAGCAACTTTATATAACTTTATATAATATTTGATTGTATTTTAATATTTTCAACTGCATTTATGTCAACACTCGTACTTTAAAATCAAATAGTAAAGGCAAATGTAGTATATAGTGCTATACTGTAATTCATATATATGTATATATATATATATATATAATGCCCAACATTATAAAGTATACAATGTATACAATGTATACTTTGTACAGTGTACAATATACACATTGTATTTATTATCATCATTGTATCTCAGCAAAATAAAGAAGTCTATGTCCCTGTCCTCCCATCAACAACGCCTCACTCCGCGGGAGAAGATGAGGCTAAAGAAGCTGGCAAAGGCTGATGAGGAAGCTACTAGAATAAAGTTTATATTAGTGTTGCTAACGAGGATTAACCTCAGCACTTATATATCAATGATGATGATGATGATGATGATGATGATGATGATGATGATGTTTATTATACATTATTAATGATAGTATATATTCTCGACGCGTAGAAAATCTAATAATATATTTGATATTTAAAGTGATGTTTATTCGATATACAAGAAATACATTCACAAAATTTTCTATCATCTTAATTTAAATTAACTATATATATATATATATATATATATATATATATATATATATATATATATATATATATAATATTAACTTATATAAATATAATTGTAATTCATAATTAATTGCATTTATTTTGAAATTTAATGAATTATTTACTATAATATTTAGTACTATAGTATATAAATATTTAAATAAATAGAATTTGTTAATGAGGATTAAAATATGACAGAATTCTGTACGCTTCTATATAATCCTCGAGTGATTAATTCACTCAAAACTGATTCCTATTTTAATTTAAATCTATACCTTGAAATAGAATAGTTTAATGATATAGTAAGTCTAATATTGATAATACTGACACATCTAGATCAGCCAGTAAGCAGATGTTACAGGAGAACCATAATACGTACGAACAATTGAGGAAAACCATGAATCCATACTCAACTCAAGTTAGTTCTTATAATTCTTATTTACATATGAATAGTGTCCGTAACTAACATATATCTATGATAAGTACCTAATTATCTGTCATTATCTATTTATAATTTAAGTTTATATATATATATATATATATATATTTTATATATGTATATATAGAATATAATATAATATTATATTTTATTAAAATATTATATAAATATCATTCTAGTTATCTCCCTATTGGACAGAACCAGACGTGATCAAATCTAGACCCTACACAGCTCCCAGTTTGTATGACCTATGAACTATTTAGTTGCTATATAATACTACTAACTAGTAATGTAAATGATGCTCAAATCTAAAGCATTGATTCATTCTCAGTCTCAGTCTCAGTTACTTAAAGTCTCAATTCGGGTCGGGCTCGTTTGGCTAGAGTCTCGGCTCAGTTCGGACTCATTTTTGTCCTTAAAATATTGGCTCTGCATCCCAAAAGTCCCGACTCAGCATTAAACAGATCGGCATCATTTACATCACTACTATTAACATTGCTAGATATGAATATGTTGTTATATTGTAGTTTTGGTAATATTCTCAGAACAACTAGGTCATCAATTATTATTTAGTTTATATTAATATTCAAAAGAGAATGATTAAAACATAAATTGAAAATTAGAAGAACAATATTTTCTGGATTGAAAATAGTCGGAGCTTTAATTAAAATTTATAATCGATAACACTGAATATATTAATTTATATAAATAAGTAATTATTATTAATATATGAGAATTATAATGTCATACTACAGGATTGTAAAATATTGTATATTGGTATTTATTCTTCATCTACAGAAATAATAAACACTTATAATGGCAATAATTATAATTAATATTTAACAATTATTTATATTCGATATATATATATATATATATATATATATATTCATTATGCTCCCTTTCATCATCTTCATACTGTATTTACCATCCTCCTGATATTCATCCTCCTCCCCCTCCTCCTCATCATCGTCACATGACCCCGCAGTGAACCGGTATGTAAACGACGGAATAGAGCCGTCACCACCAGGGGGCTACACGAGATCTTACCACACCGACAATAGAATGTACGACTCCCTGATAACACGGCAACACAGCAGCGATTACGTCACTCATATAGACAGGAGATTATCTAGGTACGTGTGCACTTGTTTAATATATTGTATTAACACTTATATATAAAATTATAATTATATATATATTATACAGTAAATTCCACAAACTTAGATCCTTTAGGGACCGACTTAATATGTCTGAGTTACCTGGTTTTATGAGATATACAAATATTCTTACATGTATACATGAATATATATTTAATAACATATCTCACTAAAATATCTATTGTAAATAGTCTGAGTTAGCAAGGTTTCTGAGTTATCAAGAGGTGCCTGTTTATTCTTTAATGAGACGAGGTCGTAAAACTATATGATTTATTTAAATCAATATAATAATATATACACGTTTCACATGTTTAAACATAGCATACACACTAGTATTATATATATAATAATTATTCTACAATTATAATTATAACTATAGTATATACTTCATTATCAACATCATCATTTATTAACAAGAAAAATAATATATATATATATATATATATTTATATCTAAATATTTATTATATTCATTTTATTTTCACTTTGCATTTCAAATATATAAACTATTAACTTATTTCTAATTTTAATACCTTATATTAATATGTATTATTTTGAATTAACTACAATTTATAATACTCTTATAATAAGCTGTTATATAGTTTATTTATGATGATATTTATAAACATATACAATTTAGATATGATATCACATAAGTATTGTGTTTAAATATAATGATTATATTAATATGAAGATTGAATATCTTGTAAAGCTACCAAGATACAAACCTTTAGTAATTAGTTCACCTGCTCTCATTCTTAACGATTAATCGTAGTGAAATGGACGAGAGACCGATAACTCCTCTGAAAGATAAACTTGTCTACGATCGGTTCTACTCGTCACTTGACTTCAAAGATGGTAAGTATTTGATGAGTATGTGTGTGTCTGTGTGTGTTTCTGCTCGAGTATGTGTTTCTGACCATGTATTAGTACTACTACCAAAGTAGTAGTAATGTAATTTATTTAGTCACATATATCCAATTTTAAATAAGTTGTTCGGAAGTGAGATATAAAGTTAGGGCGACATACGTAATAAATATAATAAAATAATAAAAAAAAACTAAATAGTTTGGGCATTTTTATTTAAAGAGTTTATTTTAGTGCAGCTTGTTAAAAGTAAATTAGTCCAGTTTTTATAAGTATCTATGTAGTTTATTTTTCATTTTATTGTAGGTATGTGTAGGTACGAACAGTATATCACAGTATATAATAAGTGTTCATCTATATCGATATCGAGGTGTTTCTCTAAGCGCGAGTTTTGAGAATAAATAGTTGCAATCGAACACTACCTATATACACACGAAGTTGATAGTTGTTGACATCAACTATTCGTATTAGATCTCTAATCAAATACGTACCGATATAAGATAGTATTATAGATATACTACGATATAAACTAAGTATTAACTATAGTATTATTTAATGTAACTTAAGACTCAAAAGTCAATATTCAATATTCTCCACTAGACATCGCGAGGTATTCATTTCTTAATGTCATAATATACGATTACTAAATCACCGATCATCCGTCGCAATATTACACCCCTACAAAGTATAACTAGTTCTTCTAATCGGGCGACAGCATAGAAAAGATATTGATCTTAATCTGAAGCCCTTTAGAGAAA
>OZ025244.1:6320418-6415418 GCA_964019155.1 Osedax fenrisi | reverse complement strand
CATGATTAGGATAACAACTAATATCATAACAAATTGTCTTGCTAATTTTATTTATATTAAATAGAGATTAATTGAAAATATTAATTATTATAAATCATTTAAATGTTAGATTTTAAAATCAGACCTATTATATTGGTGGTATATTTATTGTATATATAATATATATGCCTTATAGGTTTATATTTAGAAATATTATCATTGTTATTGACTTTTTATGTAATGTGTTTACACTATCCTCAGCTATAATATATACCTTTGTAGTGTTTATATTACTGAATGTTGTTATAGGGAGTGGTCACTGAATACTGATTATATAATAATATTAATCAGTTTTCTTTGTTTTTCTTTAACTAATTTTCTATATATATATTATTAAAATAATAATTAATATTATATCTATATTTTTTTTAAATATTCTATTTCAAATAATTTGTATTATTTAAGATTATATTTAAAAATAAGATAATATCTATTAAGAGATTTGTCTATTATATAATTTCTTAATGATATTAGTTATATTGAATATATTATGTTTAATTATATGATATTGAGTAAATTATAAATGTATTTATTGAATAAATAGAGCATACATAAACATATGGATATACAGAGACCACCATATATAAACAGTAGGTAGACCGTATCTAAACTTATACAGTATATGTACAATTTACATGTAAAATAGAACGTGCGTATTATGTTTTACATATCGCTTACAATTAGACAATACTGTGAGAAATTAGTAGTAGAAGTAGTAGTAGTAATAGTAGTAGTAGTAGTAGATGTAGTATAAGTAGAAGTAGAAGTAGTAGTAGTAGTAGAAGTGTAATATTATATTATTGGTAGTAGTAGAAGTAGTAGTATTATATTATTAGTAGTATTAGAATTAGTTGTAGATGTAGTTATAATAGTAGTAGTAGTAGTAGTAGTAGTAGTAGTAGTAATAGTAGTAGTAGTAGTAGTAGTAGTAGTAGTAATAGTAGTAGAAGTGTTGGTTTTTATAGCGATAATACTAATAGTAGCAGCAATAGTAGTAGTAGTATTTTACAATAAAAGTAATGAACCAAAGACATACATGCGACTGGTACGCCCGTGATATTAAATAATAATAGTAAACAATCGTTCCGGGAGGGGGGGGGAGAAAGCACCACTTTAGTGACCACCCTGATAGGGCTAGTCGTTTCCTATACATTTACAGTGGTTAACAAATATATACGCAACTATGCACGTAAACAAGGGGATATACCTTAACAAAATTAATATCAATAATAATAGAAATATGCTTACAATACACGTATACGTGTGTAAAAATATCTTCTGATATATGTATAGAAGATATTAGGAAATGTAAAGTTATTGAGAGTGTATATATATATATATATATATTAATACACATACCGATATGATAATAATGGTATATTTGAAGTTCAATGATAATAAGAGAGGTTATTCATGACTCGGAGGCGAGGAGTGTATCGCGTGACGTACTTTACTGTTGATTATCTGAAAGTGAGAGCGCCGGGGTTAACGATATAGGGAAGGGTGGGCGGGGTGGAGTTCTATTGGGTTACGATCAAAAAGGACGAGTTGAGTTGAAAAGGTTCAATTTTAAATGCGAAATAAATTTTCATAGGCTCACTTTGGGATGTAATGCAGCTAAAAAAAACCAAGCAGGAAAAAACTAAACCTAATAACCCACAAATATCTATAAAAAATCTATATATATATATACTATTAACTCATATTTTAAATGTAACCTTTAATCCTCAACTCGTCCTTTTTGATCGTCTCCCGTTCTATTAAGTATTAATTATTCTAGGGTAAACTAGGGTAAACAATTTTAACTCAAACTCCATTTTTAGGGAGAATTTAGTAAACAATGACTACTATCATACTCGTGCAATAGATTAACTTCTATTGTTTAGATTGTTATAGATTACAAATATGCTATTTATTATATAGATATTAATTGGCCATCTTACACCTGTTGTAATACCTATAGTATGACAATGGTTACGACAACAGGGCATATGCTATAGCTTATTATGAAGCCGTTTCGTAGGAAAAAGCATATTAATATTATAAGCTAGAAAACGAAAAACAATCTTCTAATAAATATTATCATTATATTATGCACACAGCACGACACTGTGATGGCCTGGCACAAATGATATAGATATTATTCATTGATGTGAAGTAAATACAATAACTATATAGAAGAGTGTAACGTTACCACTATTTCATTATCTGTAGCTGTGTATTATGTAGAGTGCTGGCAACTATTAAATATAATTGACAGATAAGAGCAAACGCAGCACTATATAATGAGCATCATCTAATAGCACTCTATAGTGCGGCACTGCCCAATACTGACTATAATGAATGGCACTAAATGCATACCATTATTATTTCAGCGGTATTAGGCGACATATATAAGTGATAAATAACTACACGCAGCTTATAGTAGTAATAGTATGTAATAAGGGTCAGCAATAATTACATACTATTGACCAACTGCTACGACTATAGTTAATAATGACTCATCATCGATGAGTGTATGAGTCTTCGTACACAATATCAGTGATCTAGTGCGCAATGCTAATACACACGTACTAATGTAAATAATGTATCGCACTGCCATCACTTCACAACACGAGATCATTGCTAGTTATAATAGCTAGGAGTTATCGACCAATCACCTTTAACGTCGTACGCCGCGTCGTCTTCGTCTTCGTCCTGATTCGACTGTATCTCTTCGTGATTATCGGCGTTATCCTGTTGCCGCGGTAACGGCGCCTGTTCTACAGCAGCAGCGTCGACCCCGTCCCCGCCTTCATCCGCCCCTTCGTCTGCTGAACGGCGGTTCTTGATCGCTTGGCCGGGAAGAGGCGCTTGTTTCACAAAGCCGGCGGGGTTGAGGTTGTCGAGGTCGTCTGCCCCTACATTGGCGGGTGCGGGTGGCTTCTTTTCACCGTTGTCAGCGGGGACGGTGCTGGTGGTTGTACGAGCGGTTGTTGTGGAGGTAGTGGGCACGGGGCTAGGCTTTTTAGCCGCCGCCGCCACTGCCTTTTTCGCTTGTTCTTTCTCCTCCTCCGAGCCTGTTTCTTTATCGTCTGCGCGTTCGTTCTTAGATTCCACTAAATGTTTTCCCTCTACGTCTTCATTTTTACCCTCTAAATCTCTCTTTTTGATATCTAAATCTTCTTTTTTATCCTCTAATTCTTCTTTTTTGACCTCTAATTTAGTCTTTTTGTCCTCTATATCAGCCTCCTTATCTTCGCCTTCAGCTTTACCATCATCTTCCACTTTATTGGAGATCACACTTTTCTTCTCTATTTTCTTTAATGGATGATCGTCCGTCTGTCCCTCGTCTCCTTCAGCTATATCCTGGTAATAGCGAACACAAATTAACGTAAATAGGTTATAATATTTTATAGTGTATTATTATTTTTGAAGGAATATTTTATATTTAACGAAGTACTAATATCAACGCATCTAGAGTGAATCAGTGCAGCTGTATAGGGTTCTATTGGACGGGTTACATAATGTATCGCAGACGAGATGTAAAACTGGATAGAGGTGTAACATAGTCGGATACTATGATCAGTGATACCTACATTGATATGACTAATCGTACAAGTTAGAGAACATATAATGACAACTTGATATAGGCAACTACTTGATATAGGAAACAAACTAATTATTTCATTAATTTGTTAAGTTCGTATTATTCTTTGTATATTTCAATAACGTATGTTATCGTTATAAAATATTTATACTTTCGACTATATATTTGCTAAATTAATAAATTAGCAATCGATAATGTGTTCTACAGTTACTACAGGTACATCGTGTATTATTCGATTACAAATATAGATCACTAGCCTTTGCTTTTCGTTCTGATTCCTGCAGAGAATCTTTTAATGATTCGACCTTGGTGTTCAATTCTACAATCTGCGTGTGTGTATAACAATGACATTACAATGTATCTATGACGTATATTGCAGTAATAATAGAATATAATTACCTCGGAGTCTTTGTCCGCTACGCTTTCCTCGAGATCGATGACTTTATCTGTTGCGAGTATCGAGTAATAGATTTCACACAAATTGATAAATGTACATGTATTTATACATATATGTATATATATATATATATATATATATATATATATATATATGAATCTATGAAATAAATAATAGATATTATAAGACTTTTTATACAATATATTATTTCCTTATTCTACATTATGATAAGTACACATTTTTGAAGGCACATCTAGGAATGTAATGCAAGTAACAAAACCAAACCAATGAAACCAAACAAACACAAACTATCGTAAAACATATATATAAGAACATCATATATCGCAGAATGTTCTATTATACATTTTGTACATTTATATACCATGTGCAAAATTATTTTAATTAAAAAAAAACAATATCAGAATTAGTTATTTCAGAAAACCTAATAATGTTTTATTGTTGATTAAATTGAATTTTTTATTTTTTCCGTTATTTTTTTACATATTAATATATATATAGATACAAATCTTATTTTTAAAAGTGACAATACTATAGATCTTGAGCATATTATGCAGGAATATCTAGATATATTATATGAATGGCTATGTATAAATAAATTGTCTATAAATATTCAAAAATCTACTGAAATTCTATTTAATATTAGAAATTCACTTCCATCTATTCGATTAAATATTACTATTAATAATATTCCTTTGGAATTTGATAGTAACATCAAATTTGTATGGTTATTTACCAATGATAAATTAAATTGGAAAATAAATATTTCCCATATATAAAGAAAATTATCAAGATATATTGCCATATTAAATAAAATCAAGTATAAATAATACGAACAAAGTTTAATTTTAGTTTATTACGAATTTTTAAATGTCATCTTAATTATTGCTCACATATATGAGGTAATACTTGTGAAAGCAATATTAAGCCAATATCAAAACTGATGTTTATAGTTCTATTCTCTATAAAAAAAAATACATAATGAAATTTACTGATATTATTAAATTAAAAACTTTATAAAAACTAATTGTTATGTTTAAAGCAAGTAAAACAAACATAAATTTATCAGGAAAAAAAATATGGAATTATTAATATAATATGATAAATATTTTTTTTTTAAATTATCATTTTTAAAAAGACGTCACAATAATGTTTTTAAAGTTTTACTAATTTTCTTATATTGTTTGTTGTGTAACTAGTTCTATTACTATTTTTATATTTTATATTTATATTATATTATATTTTATATTCTTATTTCAATCAATTACTATTTTTATATATATTTAGTGATGAAATTTGAATATAAAATTATGAGTAAAATGAATAAATTAATAACATTATACTTTATACATCATATACTAAATATGGTTAATATATACTTAATATTGTGTTTCTATATAATTTATTGATTTAAAATTTGGATTGATATGAACATTATTTAGTCTTGTATTCAATCGATGAGAGGGTTTGACTTAATGGATATAACTCGGCTTTTTTTAGTTTGCAAGTGTATTAACATTGAAAATATGTTATTATTGTGGCAAGTGTAGCTATGATTGTAGCATATTGTTTAGTGGGTCATGCTCATCTTATGTTGTTTCAGACTTTATAAGAAAAATGTATATTATATTTATTTATATTATCTTTTTTTTTAAGTTTTATAATACTTATATTTTACCACTACAATTTAAAAACTTTCGTTAGTTAATTTGTTTTTATTACTATACTTATAATTTATTTTTCAACGGAAGATCATAAGCTTTGCTTCAATATCTATCCGGATTCTTATACCAGATTCGGAATTATATATATATATATATATATAAATATATACTAGATAAATATTATAATATAATAGTAAAATATGCATTAACTTCTTAAACTAATACTCTTCACTTATTATACACTAAACTTATTAATTCACTAGAAACCTTGCAATGTTTTCGAGTTAGCAATCAGTCTGATCCTCTCCTCCTCGTCGATTTCCACAGTATGCTGTACTTTAGCCTATATTATAAGTGGGCCATGTCACTATCATAGTCAGTGTTGCCAGTATCAATGGGCATTCACGTTCTCCGATACTCGTCGTGTGATGGCATTGATACATGAAAATAAAATAGAACTCGTTCTATTATCGTTATGTACAACATAGTTTCATACAACAGAGACAAGACATATTTAACGGATTGTAGTAACTAGTGATCTAAAACGAGCTGAGTTTTTCGAGCCCGACCGGGTTAGTGAACGGATCTAATGAGTCGAGCCGGTCACATGGCTCGATCGAGTGTGTGAAAATTTGATGAGTCTGTGGAAATTTAAATATTTCTCTTTTTAAAAATTAAAAAAAATTTGATTTAATTTTTTTTTAATTTAAATAAATGTTATCAAATGGATGCACCAATTATTATTATAAAAGAGGTTAATTAAACAATCGCTTACATGTAAAACTTGTTTATATACTAAACAATGCAATTTCGTTTATAATTATATATATATAGTTAAATGTCTATAAAAATTACTTTTGAACTAAATATTTTAAATTAAAATTTGATGGACGATATTATAATATATCTTATTTAATTTTAAAATACAATTGATTACAATTGATATAATAAATAAAAATCTAGAGTCACACTCATGTTCGACAATCTAATCAGATAAACTAGTTTGAAAATCAAGTATGATACGAAAATCTAATTTTACAATCAATTTCGAAAATCGAATACGATAAATTGAATCGAGTATAAAAATCTAGTTACGTCAATTTCAAAAATATAATCCTATAAACAAGTTCAACAATCTAGTACGATATCGTATGATTAGAATTTGAATAATTGGCTTATATATGTTACGAAAATATTTGTTGATGTTTTTCAAGCAACAATTTAGGATTTTTCATATATTTCAGATGTTTCAGTTGCTTCGAAGCAGGAAATGTTGGCTCATTTAGATCACTAGTAACACTAGTAACACTATATAATACTATATACTACTACACTACACTAGTAGTAACACCCCTGAATTGTTGTCATTGAAATGTTGAAACATAAATATATCGTTTTTTATTATTATTTTCTTCTCGCACGAGAGAAGGGGCCTTCATGACCCTATATTACTGCTGGCTAAACCATGTATCATCATCATCATCATCATCATTATCATCACCAACATCATCATCATCACCACCATCATCATCATCATCATCACCACCATCATCATCATCATCATCATCATAATCATCGTTGAGGTTGCCTCCCCACAGCTATCACACTACTGATGCTAGACTAACCAGATTGTCCAGACATTCCTCGTGTTCAGTGTTGGCAGCTGTGATCTTCAGGTTCATCTGACTCTTGGTGATCTCCACCTCTTCCTGCACGTATAAGTAAGTATAGTTAAGTACAGGTAAGTAAGTAAGTAAGTAAGTAATTAAGTAAGTAAGTAAGTAAGTAAGTGTAAGTACAGGTAAGTAAAAGTAAGTAAGTAAGTGAGTAAGTAAGTAAGTAAGTAAGTAAGTAAGTAAGTAAGTAAGTAAGTAGGAAAGTAAGTAAGTAAGTAAGTAAGTGTAAGTACAGGTAAGTGAGTAAGTAAGTAAGTAAGTAAGTAAGTAAGTAAGTAAGTAAGTAAGTAGGTAAGTAAGTAAGTAAGTAAGTAAGTAAGTAAGTAAGTAAGTAAGTAGGAAAGTAAGTAAGTTAGTAAGCATACTTATCACTTATAAGTGAGTAAGTAAGTGAGTAAGTAAGTAAATAGGTAAGTTAGTAAATCATTTATTAAAAATATTCGTATATTATAAAATCTCGCAAATATAAAGAATATATAAAAAAAATGTAAATAAATGTGCAACAAATAAAGTCATAAATTCTTCTTGAATATGTGATGACTCATAATGTAGAGCAAAGTCATAGCAAGATAATTACATAACGTATGATTATAATAAGTTGTAGTATCTCTGTTCAATTGTTGGTTACCGGTGTGTTTATTAAAATTTGATAAATAATAAATTATAATTATGAATATTATTTATTTATATACATATATATTCTTAGAAAGTACAATATTGAAAAATTATAAATATATATTAGAGTGAGAGAGGATAGAGAGATAGAAACAGCTCGAGAGAGAGAGAGAGAAAGAGAGTGATATAGATATAATACATAAAAAAGGCAATATTAGGTTCATCAAGCGCTATTTCTCTATGCTAACCTCACAAGTTTCCAGTCGCTCTTTCTGCAGCGTAAACAACTCTTTTAGAGAGGTCAATTCTGTAGTGGTGTAAGTGGGTGGGGTAGGGTTAATAAGGGTTAAAGTGGGTTAAGAGAATGCTATAAATCTATTATGATATTATGATATTCACGTGTATTTAGATAATGACTCATGTTATTGTAAATTGATATATTTATACATGTATTATTCGTACCCTATTAATTAATTAATATTAATGTTTGATTAATAAAGAAAATCAATGTTGGTCTCGATATGGATCAAATACACTACGTCTGTGTATAGTTAATGAATAATATTATTATTATACACACACATATATATATATATATGATGATACAAATATATATATATATATTTACTATTATTTTTCTACTTCAAATTATATTTTAACATTTTTTTAATTTTTAATAAGTTTACTATTTTTAATAAATTTTATCTTTACTCAGACTTTTACATTGATTTCTCCTTTTTATCCATATTTTATACTATAATTACGCTTTTATATAATATTATATACTATTTTTAATACATTTTATCTTTACTCAGACTTTTACATTTGTCATTTTTACATTAATTTCTTCTTTTTTCCATATTTTATACTATAACTACTCTTCGACTTATGAAAACTATCTAAATATTGTTTACTTTGTGTAGATAATTTGTAAATTTATTTTTGAATATTTGCCAAACATATATTTATTATTCTTTATATTAAATTTTCATATATTTACTCTTCTTAACCTTTCTTGTCTGTTTTTAGTTTTTTAGTCGTTTTAGTTTTCTTAATGTTTATTTTGTTTATTTTTATATATTATATGATGATTTTTGATAATTTTTTCAAGTCCTTCATAAGTACAATTATTTGATCTTATTCATAATTAGATTTAGTGTAAACAGGAAGTCAACTTAGATATAACATTATGTTATATATAGTTTATTCTTTATTTCAGGAATTTATTATTCCAATTATAATTGTACTTTTTAGGACTTGTCAAAATAATAAAGGGTAATTACCTCGATAAGCTCTGCTTCTACAATTACCCGGTTGTTAAAACCAAATCTGATAATAATAATAATAATAATATATATATATATACATACGGGGATATTTGGTTTGTTAATTTTTAATTTGAATACAAATTAATTTGACTATTATTCTTTTGTTTTAATTTTATTTGGGACATGTTAATCTGTATCATTGTGAACATTACTATGCTAATTCACTATATAACGCGCAGGTAAACAGGTATTTATTACATATACCCATCAACAGTTTACAATACATAAATAAAGAATGTATAATATATATTTTAAATATTTATCTCTGAAAATATAATTAGTATTGTCAATAGTTTATACTTATATGTTATGCTTATACATTATACATATATTTATATAATACTTGTATTATAACATAAGGGTAATTGTCTCTCTGACAAGCAGCAATGCTTCTACAATTACCCAGGTACTTATACCTAAATCTGATAATAATAATAATAATAATATATATAATAATAATAATATATATAATATAAATAATATATTCAATTTGATTATTATTAAAAAAGCATACTTTATGGTTGAATTACTTAATACTTTGTTGAATGTATATCATTAGTCATAGATTTGTATTTTACCTAGATCGATATTGCTAATGTAATGTAAAATTCTTCAACACGCATGGTGCCTCGATCTATGTATCTTAAGATGGCAGACCATCACATGACACATGCATTTAATCATAAATATTTAAACAAATACTATTGATTTTTAAATACATTTATATTTTTCTATACACGCATATAAAGTAGTTTTTTTTATAAAGTGAGTTTCAATTATATCTAAATAAACATTTATATTTATCTATATTATATATTTATAATGCAATATAATTATCATATATAATTTGATTAAATAATATTTATATGTGATGGTCGGCCATCTTAGGACACATAAATCGAGTATCCAGAAGCCAGGGTGCGAGAGAGGCTGACTATATGACATAGACTATCACCCACATGATACTGTGTGTGGTATTAGTGTGGTAACATTATTGAAGTCTGAAATCATGGCAGAAGCCAGGGTCCGAATGACAAAACTAATATATATATATATATATATATATATATATATATATATATAGAACATATAAAACTTATATTACACATGAACATATAGAATACTTGAACATATAAAATTTATAGTTAACAATTCTATAGATATAAAAAATCTTATTTATAATAACAATATAATATAATTTAACGATAATACCACATTGATTATGTAAAACATAGATATATTTATGCACGGATAAGCCCCTAAATTTATTTTATTTAATAAATATATATATTTTCTTTTTATATTTTATCATATGTTTAAAAATGGAATTATTATTTATTATTTTTGTACATCCGAATATTTAAAAAAATATATAATAACATTGTATATATGAAAATATGAGAAGACCATATTTATTAATTTTATATTTTTATATTTAAAAATAATGAATTACAAATATTTAGAAGTTAACACACTAAGTATACATTAAGTATTTATTTATAACTAAAATATTCGTTAACAAATAATCATTATTTAATAAGGGTGTATAAAGCTGCTTTTTGCTGAAAATACACACTATGGCCTCTATTGGAACAATCCATCTATATATATATATATATTCCTTAAAAATACATATTAATAATTAGTATTTTGTATTACTATAAATAATATATGCTATTTACAACTATTACATTACTGGCTCTATAGTCCACCCTTACATAGGGACCAGTTTATATATCATATCAATTACTATATCAAAGTATATTTAGACGGTGTTATTAATAATTCAGCGTAATCTGATACAATTATAATATTATAAACATTTATCATACACCTACAAGCTTAATTATAGTCTAAATATTAACGTGGCTCTTGCTCTGCATACTATCATAACTTATGTTAGGTAGTGAAAGAGAGCGAGAGATGCGACTTTATTTATAATAAAATAGAAACATAACATAAATAATACTTTAACTACAATTATGGAATAAGATGGATATGCAGTGTTGGTCAGTGCAACACTATATAGTGCGGCACCAGTGATATTTGAATTATAAAGTGCAAGTTTTAAAATAAATTCGCCGAAAATGTTTAAATACAATTAAATGTTATATAATTGCTATTTATATAATACAGAGAGAGAGAGAACTAGTGCCTTTACGAGTGTAGCTAGATTTAATATTTTCCAAATACTGTGTATATATATACACTATATTATATATAATCTTAAATTAAACTTAAAAATGAACTTAATTAATATAAACCTATAGTTTATATTTTTAAATGTATTTGTTTTAACCTTCTGTAACGTTTTAACATTGCGTAATGTTCCGTTGATACCTTTATGAATGTGTATACCTCAATATTTATCTTTATATTTTATATAATTCAAATTAAATGTGCAATACGGACAATTCTAATAATTAAATAATAAATATAATTAAATATAATATAATATAATATAGAAAATAAATTACCTTTTTTAGAATTCGCTTCTTTGTTTACGGAAGTATCTAGTTCAACTTTTAATTTGTCTTCATTTTCTAAAAAGATATTTTAAATGAATATGTTATTTAATATAAATAATATACAACTAGAGTATATTTACTAAGAATACTACAGGTATCTCCGCAGCATCTATGTAATACCTAGGTAGCTACGGAGAGAGAGAGAGAGAAGGTTAGGTGTTAATGAGGATATCTGATACATCGACTAAAGGTAAGAATGTAATAAAAGTAATAATTACTCTCAGAGATTTCTGATTTTATAATCTACTTCTAAGTATTGATTTGATTGAGTGGATTTCGGGTAAGTATGAGCGTAATAATGGGTGTAATAATGGGTTCTTAGAGAGAGAGATTATTGTTGTAAGTTTTAGTGAAATAGGACATAATGGAAGTTAACACATATAATGTATAGGATACTATGATACATTGAGGCAGATAGTGGGCAAAGAGATATAAGTAGAGAAAAGTTGTTTGAAGATGGAAAAATAGTTGAAGTATATTAATGATAAGTTATAATTTAAGATAGGTATTTGAATATAGAAGAAAATATTATATAAATACAGTAAAACCTCTCTATAAGAAACTATTTTTTTTCAGTACTTTTTTTCTTATAAAGAGGTTTTTACTTTTCTAATGATTTTAAGAATTAATTTATAATTTAAAATACATTATATAACCTATAGGTTATATATATATATATATATATATATAGTATATTTATTTATTTATATTTATTTAAAAGTATTAATCAAAAGAATAGTTTAGAACTATGATTTATTTAAAAATAACATTTATTAATTAATTTTGATAAATTTTAATAAATTTATGGATATACAATAACAATTATTAATTAATTTTAATTCATTTCGAGCTATTTATGTAATATAATATATTTGTAAGAAAAAAAAATATCTTATATAATAATTAATTTCTATAATTGTTATCAATATTCAATAATTCTATTTATATGTAATTGTTTTTTATATTTTGTATACAATAAGTTTCTTATAAAGAGGTTTTTTTAATATTTTTCTTATAAGATTTTCTTATAAAGAGGTTTTTTAATGTGGAAAAGGTTGAATTCCAACCAAATGTGTGAACAATTTTCTTATAAAGAGGTTTTTCTTATAAAGAGGTTCCTTATAGAGAGGTTTTACTGTATAATTGTAATTTAACAGAAAAAAAAATTAAAATTCTTCTAATAAATATTATTATTATCATTATATATATATATATTATTAATATAGAGAATACGCGTACACGATATCATAAGTGACGTAGTTAGATATAATAGATGGGTCGGGGTGCGAATGAAGTGTTATATTTCTGGCCATTAATCACATTCAACGCCGCGTGTACAGATGAATACAAACATGTACGGTGTGTGGCCTACGAAATAGAGCTCGGCATAGTGAGATCTGATACCGTGGTGGACGTAATGCACACGTGCGTCGCTGCACTTATTATCTCATGTAATATAACATATATATATGTATGTATGTTTTAATAAAAACTATACGTAATTAAAAATCGCATTACGATGCAGGTGTCGTATAGACGTATCGGTTGAGTTATGCGATACGATGATTAATGAACGGCTCGATCGTACTGGTCTACGCACATGGGACTTAATCGCGGTGAAGGCAGTACTATTTGCATGAAGCTGATTGTAGGATACGAGTGCTTGAAACCAAGTTTCATCTCTGATTCGAATATTTATATATATATATA
This sequence comes from Osedax fenrisi, assembly GCA_964019155.1. Classification (NCBI taxonomy): domain Eukaryota; kingdom Metazoa; phylum Annelida; class Polychaeta; order Sabellida; family Siboglinidae; genus Osedax; species Osedax fenrisi. The sequence continues at coordinate 6,401,854 of OZ025244.1, read as the reverse complement.
TATATTGAATATAAATGTAATTAAAGTAAGATCGGTTTATTAACATACGGAATACGGTCTACAAGAGTGCATGTTTTGCATAACAGTACATCTAATGTACTACACAACATATGTGTGACTATGTACAACTATGCACAAATACACATTGTTCGGTTGTTGGACTGAAAACTGTGCTTATAAAGCAATCAGCCATCATATAGGTATAAAGGCCACTACGCAAGTTAAAAGAGCGTGATTCAGAATCAAAGGAAGTGATAGACTGTAACGTTTAGTGGCATCTATTAGGGGACCTCTGATCAGTGAAATCTAATCAACTGAAACAACTCTAAGGATGTACCATTTGTAGCATGGACAGATGGAATGGTATGATTATACCTAATCAAAAAAGAATAAAGATATTTATCATTGACAACCCCGTTGTTTAAACCCCCACTTCTGTCGTATCCACATTCTTTGTTTTACATCGTATTTTTGTTTTCTCGTTTTTCGTTCATTCTCACACTCTCGAGAATATAATTTATTGAGTGTCTAAATAAATACCTATCATCATCATCATCAGCTATGTAATGTATCAACTGAGTATTTATCTGACTAACTGTCCGACTTCTGATATCACATCCCGAGTAAGATTTCTATGATACACCTATACAAATAAGTAATAGATTTCATCCAGTGATATCGTAGTTATCTTTCGCTTGAGAGCATGAATAAGTGTGATAGAGACTTGATAATAATGATGTGTACAACTGGATAATACTGTTGTGTACAACTGGATAATACTGATGTGTACAACTGGATAATGTTGTGTACAACTGGATAATAATGATGTGTACAACTGGATAATACTGTTGTGTACAACTGGATAATAATGAATACAACTAGATAATAATGCATACAACTGGATAATAATGCTGTGTAATAGTGCATAACACTACAGATTGTATGTCTGATAAACTATTGATTTAGCGAGGAAATGTAGCGTGATAAAGAGGAGGTTAAGTGTAGTTTAACAGACTATCGCATTATGATACAGCCGTGTGTATTGATTTAACATACACACACTTTAATAGTTATATATATACATATTAATAGATAATATACATTATATATTAATAGGTATTATATATTATATATATATATATATATATATATATATATATAATAACCATTTATATTATTTAAACTAACATTCATTCAATACATAGATATATTTATACAAACTTTAGGTATTGTATGATAATATATATATTAAAATCCAAGCAACAAATAGTATTATTCTTTATATATATATAAACATACATACACATACATGATTAATTTGCATATATATATATATATTGTTATACAATTATGTAGTTGTTGAACATCGTAATTCATCCATGCCATCAATAGAGTAATTAATATACGAGATAATAAAGATAAACAAATTAAGACTTGGAACAAACTGAACTTAATAAATATAACTTATTTTATCATATTATTAATGTAATGTTTAACTATATTTAGCGTTGATAATATGCATTAAAATAATGGAGAAAATAGTAAAATGCTAAGAAATGAAAATTACATTGAATTTGATTGCATAAAATCAGTAGCAACATCTATGCAATATATCATATTTATTAATATTTTCGTGAACTATTATGTGGTATAAAAGTATATAAATAGTACTATTGATAACAACAATAGTATACTATTAATAATGTAAGCATAAGAAAATTGGTAATATAATACATTATTTAGAATAATGGAAGTACGTATTTAGATTACTACGTAATAGTTAATACTTTTTTGTTAGTTCTAGCCATAATACTGTAGAATAATCACTATATTATAGGCTCTATATTATAGAGTAGGTATAGATCATGGTGACTATTAATATATATACAAATACATGAGGAAGTTTGCGCATTAAAATGGAAAGCATATATACATTATTTTTACTATGACACACAATGAATTGAAATAAGTACATATAATGTATTTTTATAAGAATGCATAGGAATATAAATAGTTGTTATTGTTGTTATTATTATTATTTTGGTGGAGTCCTTGCATCCCATCCAGGAACTTAGATGAAGTTTTAACTTAAAACCATATATGGCTCTAATGTCCCTTCGAAGGCGATCTCATGTTAAGGCATCAATGGTTTTAACGAGAGACAAAATGATATAATTAAGATGGCGCTTTTAAATGATACAATATTGAATATATATATATATATATGTGCCGATTAATTATAATTTAATAGATGCATCAGTTTACTATTGAATACATTTTCTGAAACATACATATTGAATATATGTTCAAACTTATTCAAATTAATGTTCAATAGATTGTATTGTAGTGAACGTTATCTATGTTATATATTGTTATCTAGTTACAATTAGGGGCACTGGAACGATTTTGTAGGTAGGGGTGACCAACCAATCTAAATAAATGTTGTGGTAAAAAGTAGGGGAGACCAATACATAGGAGGTCCACATTGATTTTAAAGTGGGGGATATATCCCACCATTTCCCCCTGTTGCAGCGCCCCTAGTTACAATACATAATCCCATACTCCTGGAACATTCTCCCTACACCCATCCGTATGACAATTAAATCACTAATGAAATGTCTTGGTAGTATATACTATATACTAATATATAATATTAAATATAGTCACTATAATAGTAGGAATAATATTAGATAAATATATGATATACGATATAATTATTATAATAATAAAGTATATAAACTTAGTTTTCTAAGTTATCAATATATCAGGTATTATATGGAAGACAATTTATATTTAATATTATGAGGCTCATTAGTTCCTAATTTAGTATTATGATAATCATAATAATTATAATAGGTTTGACAATTTCAAACTTTTAAATATACTATATATTTAATATAATATATATTATTATAATAATTATATACTATATTATATAATTTATATAGTATACAAAAATGCGAATTAATTTTTATAATTGTATTATGTGAAAATAATATGTAATACGATGTTCAATGCTTGAGCAGATTTTTAAATTTTAATGTGAATATTTTGTCTATGTACTTACCATTATAATAATGGATGATAATACATATTTAGGTTCATAAATTATTATAATGGATGGTACGGATGGTAGGCAAAAATTAAATAACTATAAATAGCAAAGTTCATACGTGGCGCTGTCTACGGGATATAATGCAGCTAAAATAGAAAAATTAAACTAAACAAAATAAATCAAACAACACAAAAATATCAATCCGCAAATAGGATGGTAATCGTATACGTATGTGTATATATCATATATATATATATATATATATATTAATGTGAATGGTTTATACACTTGTCTAAAGGAACCATATATACTTGTGAATGGTTTATACACTTGTCTAAAGGAACCATATATACTTGTTTCTCAATTAATTCAGATTTTATTTTCATGTACACTAGAGCTTATAAAGAATGTGCTCTACGCACGCATGAACTTTGCTATTTATAGTTATTTAATTTTTGCCTACCGTCCGTATTCCCCATTATAATTATTATAATACTCATTGTTTATTGTAATTAATAAACGTATATACTATATAATATAGTATATATTATATACATGTATTTAATTATTAAATACAAGATAAATGTAATTAAATGTTGTATTTATTAAATTAGATATATTTAATATTTTAATATAATAATGCACCTTTTACTACTTCCATTTGAGATTTAACATTCTGAATTTTATTATTATATTGGTTAATTTCAATTGTATTACTATTTTTTAAATATATGATGTATATAATTAACGACACTAGACATGCCATAAACAGAATGATCTTACTATGCATGTGTATAGGAGTCATTATAATCTACCTATATAAATATAATGTACGTTTAAATGAATAATATACTAAAAATGAATGAGATAGTTTTACAAAATTATTTGAAATATCAAAATAATTAAAAAAATTATTCGTGTATACAATGAAAATAGAATAACTTGAAATTATATAAATTTTTAAATAAAAATCTAAATTTTCAAATTAAAAATGTAATATTATATAAATAAAAATACATATATTATTGTGATTAATATAATATATTTAACTATTATCAATACAAAAATATAATTAATAATTTACTAATTATAATGGATTTGAAAATTAATAATTCTGTAAATATATTATATATTTTTGAATTTCGTATTATTTAATATTTATTAATATATTATATATTCGTTGATAGCAATTATAAGTATCATTATTTAAATATAATAGAGAATTAATAAGTGTATACATTGATTGTTTATAGTTAATTATTGATTGTATTTAAATAATAATTAATATTTTAAATTCAAATTTAAAAATTCTATTCTTCAATTATTGGTATAATAACAAATAGGTCAACCTTGGTGGATTATTTTATAAGTTAAATAATAAATTATATTATGTTTTCTTTATCCAAATCTGTTTCACAATTGGTATGTATTATATTATTTAAAACTTTGATAATAACATGAAAATATCATATATAAATATACATATATAAACATTTACTAATCTTGATGATCATTATCATAATGATATTTAATTCAAATAATAATAATTATATTTTATTAATTAGTAATTAAATTACAACTAATTTATTATTTAAATTAATTATTTTTATTTAACATAAATATGCAGTTTCTTTATTAATATGATACTTTTAATATATTGGCCATTACATTATCTAAAATGTATGTAGGCACTATATTTTAGACCCTACACTTTTTATGGTGGGTTTCTCTCAGAAAACTTTCTCTGTGAGAATCTCACTGAGAACTTTCTCACTGAGTAACTTACTGCACGAGTTGGGAACGGTTTTCAAAATGTTGAGCAATTGATGCGAGCGCGCATAGTGTATAGAGTTATAAATACATCATATATTTATATTCACACATCAATTCCATTAATATAAAGAAAGTATTCTTTATATCGATGATCAATGCCTACCGATATTGATAGAGCTTATATAAAGCGTATAGGATATATATATATTGTTATTGTTATTTTTATTTGGTGGAGTCCTTATATCCCATCCAGGAACTTAGATGAAGTTTTCACTTATAACCATATATGGCTCTAATGTCCCTTCGAAGCCGCTCTCATGTTAAGGCATCCATGGTTTTAACGAGAGCCGATCATTTATTTATACACAATTATATAAGATCACTTCTAAATAATATTTTAAGACCCATTTTATAAAATTAATTAATGGTCCGGACAAGGGTCGAACCCGTGTCCTACTGCTTGTGTGTCTGACGCCTTAGCCACTGAGCCATACAGGCAGTTATATATATATATATATATATATACACACACACATACATACACTGCTAATTTACATGTGATATTAGCAATTAATTAATAGTAATACTGTACTACTAGTACATAATATGTATATAAGAGACTGAGTCTAATAAAAAGTGACTATGTATGTTATCTGATGTAATTAGCATTTCCCTTATTAATATTCGATCTCTGCGCTCTAATATTGTACTACTCCTTTCCTATCTAAAAATTAAACCTATCTCTATTATTGGGATCACTGAAACCTGGATTAGCATTGATGATACGGATATATTCTCATTGTGCTGCGAGGCGGGTTATAATCTTTATCTCCAACCTCGTAATTATAGTCGTGGGGGAGGCGTTGGTATCTTAATTCATATGGACTTACTAACGCCTTCCATTTCTTCTTTTATTTTTTCTTATAGTGATTGCTTATCTTGCACATTTAATTTCCCTTTCGATATACTTCGTATTATAGTTATTTATCGGCCTCCTAGGCCTGATTATTCCATCTTCTTTGATGAATTCTCTGATTGCATAAATAATGGCTTACATTCTAGCTCTTTTAAATTCATTTGTATGGGCGATTTCAATTATCATTTTGACTCCATGTTTCAACCCCATTCCTTATTTAGGCAATTAACTGAATCCCTTGGTCTTCATCAACATATATCCTGTCCTACTCACACAAGTGGCAATATTCTTGATCTGATTGTTACTCCTAATGATACACCCACTCAGTTCATTTCACCCTGTATTCGTTCTGATCTCTTAACTGATCATTATCTGATTCATACATCTATTTCTCTAAGGAAACCTGTATCAACTAAGTCATTAGTTTTTTATAGGGAGTTGAGGAAATTAAACTATCATGAACTAGGCCTACAATTTGAGAATAGATTATCCAGTGATCACATATCGTTTGATTTTTTAAATTACTGTCTTTCATCTACTTTGAATAACTTAGTTCCTTTAAAATCTCGTTACTTCACTCTACATACTTCATCACCTTGGTTTTCTTCTCATCTTGCTATAATGAAACGTTCATTAAGGAAACTTGAGCGTAAGATTAACATGTTCCCCTCTCACAAATCTAAATTTCTGATAGCGAGGAAAGCCTATAAACATGAATTAAATCTCCATAAAACGTCCTATTATGAATCGAAATTTAATGCTTGTGGAAAAGACACTCGAAAAATTTTTAAAATGGCTAATAGCATCCTTGGTACCAACATCAAATCTAAGTCTACTGCACTACCTGATGCTGCTCTGTGTTCTTCTTTCGTCTACTAAGCTCTCCCGTATCTTCGACAACATCAGCTCTAAATTGGGGCAATTACCGATGACACTTTATCCTCCTATAACGACTAACCCTATATCTTGCAAACTCTCTTGTTTCACTCCTCCTTCTATTACCGAAATCCGTAACTTGATTCTCACTGCTAATTCCACTTCCCCAATTGACCCATTACCACTGGTTGTTTTCAAGAACATTGTCCCTATAACTGAAAATGCAATACTTTACTTGATCTCTCAATCACTTGACGATGGAATCATGGTCAGTTCCTTGAAATATGCCATTATTAAGCCCATCCTAAAAAAATCGTATCTTGGTCCAGATGTATTGACCAATTACCGACCGATCTCACAACTTCCAATATTAAGTAAAATCATGGAACGTGTGGTCAGTCGTCAGCTCATCAATTACCTTGAAAATAACAATCTGCTTGATTACTTTCAAAGTGCTTATAGAAAATCTTTCTCTACTGAGACTGCCCTCACACATGTCACTGACCTGATTCATAACTCGCTTGACTCGTCTCATTGCGTACAACTACTTCTGATTGACCTTTCTAGTGCATTTGACATGCTCAACCATTCGATCCTAATTAACCGTATCATCGAACTTGGTATTGAAGGTTCCCCCTTAAGTGGCTAATGTCATTCATCACTGATCGAACTTCGTCTGTTCAAATCAATGACTTCATATCACCTCCCACCAATATTCTTAAAGGGGTCCCTCAGGGATCAGTTCTTGGGCCACTTCTCTTCTCTATATACTTACGTCCTATCTCTAATATTATTCGCAAATACCCTAATATCTATTACCACATATATGCTGATGACATTCAACTACTACTGAAACTGCCCATTGACTCTATGAACTCTAACTCTGAGATGTCAGATTGTACCTCTGAGATCACTTAATGGTTACTAACTAATGACCTCTTAGTCAATACTTCCAAAACTGAACTTCTTAACATCTCGAAGGTACCTGTCACTTTCCCTACTCTGTCAATTGACGGTATAATTATTAAACCTTCTGAATCTGTGCGCAATCTTGGTGTTTTAATTGATAGTACTCTATCGTACAGTGCTCATATCAATGCAATCTCTAAATCCGCTAATCTCTATTTGAGAAAAATTCGTCACATTAGAAACTATTGTTTGCCCCAACATCACTAAGCGCCTTCTCAATGCCCTAGTATTATCTCGAATAGACTATTGCTGTTCTCTATTCTACGGAATTAAGAACTCTGAAGTTATTAAAGTTGACCGCATTATTCGCTCATCCGTAAGATTAGTTCATAGGCTTAAGCGACGGGATCATGCTTTAACTGACACCCACCAATGCAATATGAAATGGCTATCGTTTAGAAAACGGTGCCAATTTAGGCTTCTCTGCTTAACACATAAAACACTATTCCTAGGCAGACCTGCATACTTACGTGCATTGCTCACTCGTCGCAACATCCTCCCATATCTGCGCTCGTCTGATGCCACACTACTTGACTTACCTGTTACTCGTATCGTGATGCGTTCTCGCTCCTTTACAAGCATGGCTCTTACTATATGGAATCTGTTGCCTTACCGCCTACGAAGATTGAAGTCGCCTCACGTATTTGCTAATAGTCTCAAAGACTATTTAAATTTAAACTTAAAGTAACCCTCTCCTTGATGTTGATCTGGTTCCATCTCTATTTTTATATATTATATTGCTACCTTATTTAATGTTATTGTTTTGTTTGTTCGTTCACAACACCAGTGAGGGTAATCTTTCTTTACAATATTTGGTGTATAAATAAACCATCCTATCCTATATAGATAAATCTAGAAAATACGCTGTTTTCGATGACATATATTAAGACTGTTTTGGCTTAATTCCAAATTATAATATAGCTCTACATAAAATATCTATATTGTTTTGTATACGATAAATTGATGTTTTACAATGAAAGACTAAATTAGAATTATTATATATTTAAACGCTAGGTGACAACACTGCAATTATATTACTAAATATAAATCAATGTAATATGGAATAATATAGGAGCATGATAACATTTGTATCATTTCTATTAAAATATCCTTTTTTTGTTGCATAATTTATACAAGGATTCAGTCAATTCTATCCACATTATATTTTTCTTTCGGCCAGGCCTGTTTATTAAATTAATAAATTTATATAATACACATAATCTATACATTTATTAATAATATTGATAGGGTTGTTGATTTTTGTTTTGGTTTTTTTGATTTATTGGTTTTTTAAAAACGATAAAAACCAATAACACTGCCTTATATAATTTAAAATTATAAGGTATAATTTATATAATATACATAATATATAATATTATACTAATTGATACTAATTTTAAATGATATAATATTGAAATTAATATTTTATCAATAATTGTATATACAAAAACCAAAAAAACCGTATCAAAAAAACGGATTAAAAAAAAACCTTGATTAGAAAAAATATTTGATTTGTACATTTTTGAAATTATGCAATTTAATATGTGGATAATGTTGATAGATAATGCGTTTCAATAGGAATCTAGCAATACTAGGCACGCATAGGTGTGGGCAACCTTCCATCTTACAACAATAACAACGAGAATTACATGTATGTGGCAGATAATACCATACACATACAAACAATAGTAATAACAGCTGCTAATGATTATGCCATACCACCTGTAACACACCCAGTCGAACTTATCCACTTGAGGAGCGAGACATATCCATTTGAGCACTATCATAAATCTCAATTATAAACCTGGTTTTAAGTGGTCACCTAAATAAACAATATAATTTAGATATAATCATCATGTTCATAAATTAGGTCATTATTATTTTTTAGGATATTAATTGAATTTACAATAAATTGTTTTAGTTTTTCATATAAATCATTTTTTAAATTTGTTATTCTTTACACATCATGTTATATAAATCTATCATTTATATTAATATTTTGGAAACATTTGTTTTCAACATTCTATATCGAAATTATATATGATTATGATTTTAGTTTTATATTTAAATTATAATTATATATAAAACTTATATTTATTAAATCATTAACAACTATTAATATCGCTAATTGATTACAACAATAGTAGAATGCCTACATCGTTATCACCTCCCTCACTGGTCAATCATTGTTCTACAGGCAAAGTTAGTCAGGCCTATTCAGACCTCCGCCATCGTGTCCAGTGATAAACTCTACGTCGTTAGTTTCAGTCGAATACGTTGCCCGTGGTATAGTATTACTTCTATTAGGCATGCGTATGTATATGCTATGCTACTATTACAGCATATCGAATGAACCATCACGATATATCATTAACAAATAGCATAATCTCCTTTACTTTTAACTTCAATATATTCCAGTTTATACTTTCCAACTCCTTAAGCTCTATAGAGTTATAGTTCCCATTTTATAATTAATGATATATATATATATATGTAAGAATGTAGAATAATTGGTCCTTATTAACTAATGGTTTTAACAACCCTACAACGTTCCAGTATACATAACCTGTCACACACGCACACGAAGCAGCCATTACTACGTGTACAACGACTAAGACACCCCCTCCCGCCCCCCCCCCCCCTCGTTACACCGATCATACTATAGTAACTATACCTATCACACAGCATCGAGACACAGCGGATAACAAACAATCTTCCACCTTCACTTTCTCCGCTGAAAACATAGAGGTTACCTTAGTTAACAAATGTCGGTACGTATAGATGAATGAACTATTGCGCGTAGGTTAATATCACCCCTTCACACTTGATGATAACGCTCCCCCGTACTTAAGGTGTTAGGTAATAGTAAACATATTAATAAAGTATGTATGTATTTATGTATATATATATATATATATATATATCCGATATTGATATTATTATATTATAGCCTATTTATTATTTTTAATATATCTAAATTATATCCAAAATTATATCAATATACTACCTAATTAATCTATTAATAGATTATCTGTAAATTCCTTAATTTATCAGTTATACTAACACCTCCCAATAACCCCCACCCCCCCCGCGCCCCATAGAGAGCCGAGGCTATCATCGGTAACTACCCCGTGGGTCACTCCAACGCGGCCACAATACCCTTACTGGACATTGCCCAGAGACAGAATGGAGGCTGGCTCCCTATCTCCGCTATGAACTATGTAGCCGACTATCTGAAGCTTCCTCGCATCCGTATCTATGAAGTGGCCACCTTCTACACCATGTTCAATAGGTTTTCCCCATCAGCCCCATGTTCAATAGGTTCTCCCCTCCACTAGCCCCATGTTCAATAGGTCCCCCCCCAGCCCTATGTTCAATAGGTTTTCCCCCCCCCCACTAGCCCCATGTTCAATAGGTTCTCCCCCCCCCACTAGCCCCATGTTCAATAGGTTCTCCCCCCCCACTAGCCCCATGTTCAATAGGTTTCCCCCCCCCACTAGCCCCATGTTCAATAAGTTCCCCCCCCCACTAGCCCCATGTTCAATAGGTTTCCCCCCCCACAAGCCCCATGTTCAATAGGTTCTCCCCCCACTAGCCCCATGTTCAATAGGTTCTCCACCCCCCACTAGCCCCATGTTCAATAGGTTCTCCCCCCCCCCCCACTAGCCCCATGTTCAATAGGTTCTCCCCCCCCACTAGCCCCATGTTCAATATGTCCTCCCCCCCACCCCATGTTCAATAGGTTTCCCCTTCCACCAACCCCACTATAGTGGCAATCATATTAATAATTATAACGCTGATGATTTAAAATTTTATTTTTTATCAATTTTTTTTTTTAAGGGGATCCCCACACGCAATTTGCCAATTTCGTGTATAAATAGATATGAAAAACATAGGTCCACTAAACAAAATAGAACTGATATTCTGTTCATTCAATTGACCTAATTTTTTTTGTAATGTATTCATAACATATACCTGCAAAATAGAAAGTTATTTTTAATATTATTATTTATTATATTATATATATATCTAAATTTGATATCGTAAAAATGAATACCATAAAGTTTATGTTTAGGGCCAGGAATAATTTATTACCTATTAATTTGCAAAAATTATATTCAATTAAATTACATAATACCTATTTATTTCATAGATTAAAAGTTAGAACAGATAGAAAATCTTTCTGCTTATCTATCACAGGTCCTAGACTATGGAATAATTTAGATTATTCCATAAGACAAATTTTAAATTTGAATTTATTTAAAAGAACTTTAAAAAAATATTTATTGAATAGTTATCATTAAATTTTTAATTGTCCTTTTAATTTATATTTTTAACTTTTAATTTGACTTATGAAAATATTAATATTATTAATTTTTAAATAACTTTATAAAACTATGACTTTAACTATTAGCTGACTCATGACATCATTTTATTTAACTTTTATCCGACTTATAATATAATTTACTTTTAAAATGACTTATTGAAAATTTTAATTGACTAATTTGTTATATTATTATTATTATTATTATTATTGTTATTATTATTCTAATTTTTACTTTTATTTTTATTTTTATTTTTAATCTATAGATAACTTATAAGTTTTTAATGTTTATTATAATTCAGTTGTATAGTTTGTTCCTATTTGTTTTATTATAACTTTTTAATATATTTGTATTATAATTTTATTATATGTTTATATATATATTTATATATTTTATTATAATGATGATTAGATTACGAGGAGTTTTTTAATAATATTATTGTATTTTTATTATTTTATCTAAATCATGTTCTACTATTTATAAAGAATATAAACTTATACATTTGTTACTATTTATAATTGTATTATTTTTAATTATTTTTTTCTTTTATTACATTTATATATTTATATTAAGATGTAGTAGAATAATTATGGAATTTGTTTTTTTTTTGTATTTCGTTGACTCTTAATTCATAAAGTTGTCATATTTTATATCGGGTAGTATGGATGCATTTGCTGGCTCCAAATGTTACCAGTGTATATACTATTGGCGAAAGTATATTCCCTAAGGTTTTGGACTTGATGAACCCACATTCGGAAAGTTGATATGTTATGGTGGTTTATGCTTTATGAGTTGATGATTTATTTTAATAATTTAATTTTTCACTCTATTTTTGTTCTACTATTTCTTGATTTTAATTATATTCCTATATAATTTTTTCTCCTCGTAATCATAAAAGGGTGAAAGACTTGATAAGCTCTGCTTCTTCCTTCACCCAGGCAATTGCCAAATCTGATTTTATTATTATTATTATTATTAAATTAAAAATTATCGATACTAAAATGATGGTATTTCTATAGAAATTATCATTTTATCAATGAATTCTATACATTTTATAAATTGTCTCTCTATTTTACTATTCAGCTAGTTAAATTCTATATAAAGCAAAAAAAAATAATATTATAATTATAATAGTGTTTATGTTCTATATTTTTGAATGCACATACCTTTAATACACTACATACGAGCGAAATAATTATTCTGAGAAAACAGCATTTGAAGTTTGACAGCATAAAAATGTAATATTGAATAGTATATAATATAGCATTATCTTATTGTCATAAAATACATTTTTATGTCATTTCTAGACTGAATTCATGTCTAATTTTTTCACAGATACTAAATAACACTACAATAAGTATTATAATGTAATAAAAAAATATATAAAAAAATAAATTATCATCATTTTAAATGTCCCCTTAAGCAAATATGCAGTCAAAAATACAATGATTAAATATTTGTGGCTATATCATAAATTATTGAAATAAATTCAGTATATTACGAAATTAAGAAATATTGAATGTAAAATGTTGTACAGCTACAGTAATTGATTACATTAATATGTTAAAATAGTATTAAATGTAATGAGCGTGTTTTGATTGAATACACCCCATCTATATGTTAATTTTCTACTTACCGGTGATTATATTTAACTTGATCACGTTCACTAGATTATAATATACAGGTAATCATGTTTGTTTATTAGAAGTTTACATTATGTTTGTTTATTAGAAATATATTTTTATTTGAGAATAAATTCAAAGTTAAAATATCTTATATTTAGTATAAGATATATAATATAATTATTTTGTTTATTCCCAAACCTTTTGCATTTGTCAAAGATAATGATATTTAGAAATGCTTATTATAATAATACTTATAGATTTAAATTTGTGACTCATTTTTAATTGTTGAAATTGAATATTCGATTCTATAATGAAATTATTTTATATACAATAAAGTGAATATATCAATTAATAATAATTATCAATTAGTGAATATATTAATTTACATTTTTAATTTAATAATGGGAAAAACATAGAATATTCATTTGAATAGTAGACCAAAGTTCACTACCGCAACATAAGTGAACAAAATCATCAAAGTTTTGCATTTATTGAGTTTTTAAATTTATTAAAACACGTTATCGCTGTTGTAAACGAGTGTTTCATTGGGCCAAAGTACACACAATGTTAAATAATACTCTATTAACATTCGCATTAGCATATTAATGACGTATGTGTGTGAGAAATAGGCATCCACTGTTGTTTAAAACTGTAATAACACAATCATAACTACCATCAATATCATACAAGCAATAGGCTGTGGTTCGAGCAGTCCGGACTATTAAAATAGGTCTTAAAATTTCATTTAGAAGTTATTTTATATATGTGTGTATAAATAAATTATCTCGTTAAAATCATGGATACCTTAACATGAGAGCGGCATCGAAGGTACATTAGAGCTATATGGTTATAGGTGAACACTTCATCTAAGTTTGTGGATGGGATGAGAATAACAATAACAACAATAACATACTATCAAATCTATCTATTTAACCTTTATTATTATAATTATCATATGTTGTCACTGCTATTAGTTATTTTTGCATTGTTATAACAGCTATTTCTATTACTCTTTTGATTACTATTAGTATTATTTAGACCATATCAATAATAACATTTCCAAAAATATTAATTGAATATAATAATGAAATATTTTATAAATAATCTATCTATCTTTATTATAGTATCATAACATTATATACCCATCATAGCATCGTAGTATTATAATATCATAGGATAGTGTATCTGTAACAATTTAATATATATCTTCTTCCTCATATTCCTCCTTAATATCATTCTCCTTACCTCACTCTCTTTACACCCCTCCTCCACATCCTAACTCTCCTCCTCCTCCTTATCACCCTCTTTACCCCCTTCCTCCACATCCACCCCAGGGAACCCGTAGGTAAATACAGATTACTGGTGTGCGGTACTACCCCATGCATGTTGGGAGGCTGCGGATGCGGAACTATCCTCGGCACTATCAAGGAGAAGCTAGGTACCAGCCCCACCTCCCCATAGAACTTAGTATGATAAGGCACCCGACCCTTACTATTAGTTGTAATCATCGATATAGAGAAGAGAGTGGGTAAGCAAGTGGAATAGTGTCTGGCACTTTGCGATAGAGGATGTGACTACTACATTTTAAATTATTATTATTTATTTATACATATATATTGATAATTACGATCAATTTTAATATAGTATCTATAATAAAATAAATTTGATATCTAAAATAAAACATATTCCTTATCATTTTGTGTATTTAAATTGAAGATATCATGCTATTTTATTTATATTTATAATCTAAATCCATTGATATAGATAGAAGTCACTTTTATCTATTTCGACGAAAAACCTACTATTATAATATATATATATATGAAAATATAATATAACTAATATAATATAACTAATATAATATAACTAATACCCAATCAAAATCACTGATGCTATTTTATTAATTTATCTATAAAAGTGACATTCGCGTATCTACCTTTAACATGCATTGGGTGCGTCAATTTCTTATCCACTTTCTCTACATCGATGATCGTAATATAAATAAATATATAAATACAAGTGTTTATATATATAAATGTTAAATAAACGTATTAAATATAACCTGATTTAGATGCATTATTCTGCTTATTGAACATATCTAGTAGTGTATTAAACATTATATTTTAGAATTTAATCAATATATCACAAATAGTACTGATAATAATATTTATAATACTGTATTATAAATTAAAGTGATAAATATCTAGGCTATTCATTTATTATTTAAAAACACCCTTATTATACTAATTATACATGTATTATACATGATGTATATAAATATATTAATTAATAATATTATAATATTGTATATGATATATTATAAAATATTACATCATATTTTAAGATTATCTAGTTGTGATAGAATAATTTATAAATTTCTCAATCGCAATGATATGAAATACGTCTACTATTTATCTATAAAGATACTATAATGATAGAATATTTAGTTAAAATGTAATCATTACAACGCATTCATATATAATTCATAAAGATATATAACCTTGCGCTAATAGTATAATATTAAGTGTGTACTCTCTAGTGCAGGGAAGGTTGTACATATAAACAGACTACCTCTGTATCTACACACTGTACTAACTTCCCACCCTCAATATCCCCACCCTACTCACTAACCCCGCCCTCACTAACCCCATAGGTCTTAGTCCCGGAGACATCACAAAAGATAGAATGTTCTCGCTGGAGGAAGTGGAATGTCTGGGAGCCTGCGTTAACGCTCCGGTCGTTCAGATCAACGACGATTATTACGTTAGAACGGGCCGCGAGATGTTCATATCTAGATGTCTTAGATGACGTTCATATCTATAATATCTCTATAGATAGAGTTTTATTTAGTAATATATAGGAATAATTATAATAATAATTAATATTTTATTGAATCGTCGTTTATGTTTAATATAATTTTATATTGATTTATATTTCCTTATATATCAACGTAAAATTATACTTAGTAATAATTAGTAATTTATAAGAAATAATAATATTATTATGCTATTTATTCAAATATCCCAGAATAATTATAGTCGTATAATTACTTGTCACAGTGATATCATTTTAAAATGAAAAATTAATTTTAACATAAAACAAAGATATATATATATCTATAATTCCTAGATATTTGTCTAGTGTTTATATGTAGTGACATATAAAATATTAATTATTTGATCATAATTCTATAAACAAATATATTTATTTTTGGATGTACATTACATATAGTTATATTAAATGATATACCTAAACCTATCTTTAGTGTATTGATCAATATATCTAGTTATATAGCTTACGTGTTAGCAGTATTCAAATTATTATAATTATATTTCTACGTTATATAGCCTATGTATACATGTACAGATACAGCCTGTAATTTCCACTAACCCTAATAATTGCAGATGTCCCTAATAATTTATTATTTTGAAAAAATTTAATTATGTTATTATAAATTGAGTCATCTAATTAAATATTTTAAATAAAAGATGTATACTAAAGTATATATTAAAATTACATTAATATATATATATATATATATATATATATATATGTATGTTAATAATTTAATTTATTATTAATATACATTAACATACAGTGTATAAAATACAAATTTATGTATATTATATTCTTATTAAACTTTAGATATAATTCATTATATATGAATAACTATATTCATTATATATATTTATATATATATATATATATATAATTTACACTGAACATATTATTTCTCAATGAATATTATAGTAATACATAATACTTCATTCTAAAATCATAGATTTGTGTTTAATATAGTAGCAGGATGGTTGTAATGTTTAACTAGAAGTCATCATTTCAGTTACTTGTTGGTTACTAGTTTTCACAATATTTAATAAATACTATTTATGTTATTGTTTCTATCTTAATTTAATAGTTTATGATTTTGATTTTATGCTTTTTTTTAAATATTACCTGAATTTTCAGTAATGTAAAAAGTAATTAATTCACTATCCTCTCTATATCCCTACCATTGTAGCCAATACAATCACTACCATTATCCCCATTACAGGGAGGTACTTACCTCCAGATGATAGCCCTAACAATATCCCCAAAAACATCACCACAACTTTCCCTGTCACTAGCCGAAACACTATATCAATCATCACTACCCCCATCATTAACCCCACCAATACCCTTACCACTAACCCTAACACTACTCCCACCAATAACTCTACAACCACAGGGCATGTCTAATATCATCACTACCCTTACCACTAACCCCATCACTACCCTTACCACTAACCCTACCACTAACTCTATCAATACAGGAAGATCTAACCCCATCATTAACCCCACCAATAACCCTCCACTAACTCTATCAACACAGGAAGATCTAACCCCACAAGACATGTCTAATATCATCACTACCCCCATCACTACCCCATCATTAACCCCACCACTAACCCACCACTAACTCTATCAACACAGGAAGATCTAACCCCTCAGGACATGTCTAATATCATCACTACCCCCATCACTACCCCATCACTACCCCATCATTAACCCCACCACTAACTCTATCAACACAGGAAGATCTAACCCCTCAGGACATGTCTAATATCATCACTACCCCCATCACTACCCCATCACTACCCCATCATTAACCCCACCACTAACTCTATCAACACAGGAAGATCTAACCCCTCAGGACATGTCTAACATTATCGATGAACTGAAGGCGGGTAAAGCATCCAAACCAGGACCCAGGTAAGTCACTAGTAGCAGTAATCATGTATTAGTCACCTTTAATAATCATAACGTAACTGTTTAGCACTCTAGAAATTCATATACATAGGCATCATATCGATATACACGAAATAAACGAATAATAATAGATAGCTAGATCAAAATTTATTGAATTACTAGTAATAATTAAAAAAAAGAAACATTTTAGAAATGAATGTGCCAATAATAATAATACAAACAAACATATAATAATTAAATACGTATTTCTTTAAATTCTGTAAAAATTATAAATTATAAATTTTATATTTTCATATTAGTATAGTAAATTTAACAAATATAAATTTGTTAATTCAAATATTCTAAGAAGAGAAAAAAACCAGAGAGAAAGTTTAATAAAAAAATGAAACTATTTAATGAAGTATAAATGAATATAAAATCTATCAAAAAAAAGTTGTACATCGACAAATATTTTATTTTTAATGATAAAACGAATATATTGTATATATTAACTGATCTATTATAATTATTAATTATATTTTTAATTGTATTATCATAATAATTTATTTGTGTACAATTATTTCTAATTCTATAAGTATTCGAAATGTTAAGGATTTTAGATATGATTATACCTGTATAATTATTTATAATATAAATATGTGGGTTAGATCTATTTTTATTCTACTAATTTAAAATATGTCAATCTCTTTACTAACTTTTGAAAAAGTTACCAAATTAGTGTTTAGATTCTAAAATTATTCTACAAAATAATTGATATGCATTTAATAATGCCTTAGTAGATTAATGAATCTACAAATTTAATTCAAGGAAAGATTTTTTATTTTTTTTACAAATATATAAATTTGTTAAACGAAAAACGATTATCAAATATTATTCATAAATATTTATAAATATTAAAGTTTTATATTATTTATAACATATTTAAGTGGCTTAACCTTTTCTACAGTGATATTTGCTTATTTTGATAATAGTATATTTAATTTATATTACCCATGGAAGTGATACATTTAAATTATATTTAAAAAAAATATTATTGATATTTCACTCTCAGATGTATAAGAGAAAAAGAGAACAAATATATTAAAGTATCATTTACAATTAAATCAATATGCATGTTTGAAGAGAATACACTAAGAAGAGCATTAATAAAGTGCACCTAAAATATATTCTAAAAACAGATACTCCATAGTTCACACTAGAACTATTTGACTAATATTATAAATCTATATTATTATTTTATTAGATATACCATATCATTTTTGTTTTTATGAAAAACAACATAAAATAATATTCAAATATTAATATATATATATATATTATATTGATGAATTTTGTAATATTCAATTAATTATACCAATATTATAATCATTTTACTGATTGTAATTCTGTTGATTTTCCATTTATAACACCATATTGATTTACTTTTAATATATTATTCAATTTTAAATAAATAATTAATTGTTTAGAAATAATACATTATAATACTCTTTATGGAGAACACATTAGACATGTTAAAATTTAGTATTTATTTACATTTTTTTTTTAAATTGTTGGTGTTAAATAATGTATATTTTACATAATTCATCAGATAATAATGTTAATAAATCCATATCCCTTAATTTCCTAAAGTATGGTTAGTTTAAAGTCTATAAAGATAATTTATTATTTCATGATTCATTTTGATATTATCGAATATAAAATTATATTCGAATATGCGTTCAATTATCAAACTATACAATTTACTAAAATTTAAATTTAATATGTTTACTCTATCGAGATATGAAAATAAACAAATATTATTGTATATATATATAAATTATAGTAGAAACTCCATATTTTAAATTCTGCATCTTTTTCATAAATTTATAAAACATTTTAAAAAATAATATAAATTTATTGAATATATCGCATTACTATTTCTCTCGGAATTTAAATATTCTAATTTGATTATCTTCGTTCAAATTTGTTTGATTCTACCAATTTTATTAATATTGTTTTTCATTTAATTTTCAACATTCAAAATGTCTATAATAATATATATAAATTATAGTAGATTATAGTAGTATTATTGATATATATATGTATGATTCACATTAATACAAGCAATAACTATTTGCTATTGTCACGTTTACCACACAGGAGCGCCAGATACACTGCAGAACCTCTGTCTGGCCTCACTACCCTACTCGAAGAGCCTAAACCCGCTGGCTTTGGAGTTCGAAAGGATCTGTAGTTCATTAAAAAGCTATATCTATATATATACATGTATTTATATATGTGTAATATTTGAAACTATGAATAATTATTATTGTCGTATTAATATATTATTTTCTGATGTAATTAATTTAATGTCATATGATAAATATATTGCATTTTTTTGATTTTTGAATAAATTGTATTCATAAATTATTTATATATTAATTTGTTTTTATAAATTTATTAATTAAATTTATAATATTAATTACAAATGATAGTTATGTTAATAAATAAATCCCTCTTTCATAATTAATTATAATTATTTACTATTAATTATAAATATCCATTATTTTTTAAGGTCATATTATAATTCAATAGCATTTCAAATATATACAAATTTATATTCTATATTATATACTAAATAATAATACTACTACCAAAGATTTTGCGAAGCAAATATATAACACTCCCTATGCATGCAACGTAATTTAGTAATAGCCCCAACCGCTGCTAGCAGTAGTATCGAAATCACTGAAATAGATTTAGGTTCGGCTCTGTTTGCATACAACAATGTTTTCATTGCTCTATTAAATTACATGCAATATAAATTAGCTTTTACTCACTAAATATATACTTATAGCATTTAAAACATACATATCATATTTGTTTGTTATATATTAGTAATGAACACTTAGTTTTCATCATATAAATATTAATTTAAAGCATATTATTTAACATTTTAAAAGTGTATAGTTAAATACGAATTTACATTATAAACAACGCATAGTTCCTAAAAGTAACCCGCTATAGGTGGCACCAGGGTATTTTGTATACAAATTCGAATTACACGATTTCGCGTAAGTGTTATATCTTTCCTTCGGAAAATCTTTGCTACTACTATTACTACAAGAACAAATAATACTACAAAATGTACAATGTAATTATCTCCTACATAGAAATATTACTATTATTATTATAAAAGTAATAAATAATATATAATTATTTGTTATTTATCAATAATTTAATCATTACATGGAATATACTTGGAAAATAGATATTAATGAAATATATATATATATATATATATATTTCATTATATTTTAAATACTACTATTAATATAACTGCAGTAATATATTTATGTAAAAAGTTATATAATAATTTACATGTATAATGTCCATTATAAAATTATCAATCATAAGTGAATTATTTTGGGGGGTACCTGATTGAATAGTATTTAATGAATCTAGCCATCTCTCTATAGCATCTGTAGTAAGCACAGATTATAGCTAATTATATATCTGGTAATACGCATACAAAGTAAGCTACATGCATTATATATATATATATATATATATATATATATATATATATATATATATGAATACACTAATAAAGAAGATATATGAAGGGCAGATATCTATAGAAATATTTAACAATTTATTTGACAGACAGAGTTTGTCATAGTGACATTTTCATACCTGTTTTATTTGAATTATTGTTTGTGCACAATTATAATATTTTAGCTTATATACCAAATGTATTAGAACTTTAAATATGTAATCGTTATCCATACCTTAATTAGTAAATATATTAAAATTAATTTGTATTCGAGTTAATAAAATAAAATAATTTTCAAATATTGGCAGAAAAATATATTTTCAAGAAATATCTATTAATTAATGTTATATTGAAATATCGTAATTTATGATTAGAGGTTTGAATAACTGTATGTAGCTTACAAGTTAGCTTACATATAAAGCTTAATAACCATCAATTTATATGTTGCAATATACGGCATACATTGTCAATGTACATATACATACATATCTATATATAATTGTTATTTTGGTAGAGTCCTTTCATCCCATTCAGGAAATTAGATGAAGTTTACACTTATAAACATGTGGCTCTAATGTTACTTCGAAGCCATATATAGACTCATCTAAATATATATATATATATATTTGGGATAAGTATATATAGACATATATATTCGACTAGATAATTACTTATCATAACGTGTGCACGTTGGATTACCATTCAGTGATTAATATTAGCTTAGTGAGGTTTAGTTAGAATACCAGTGTTCTCGTACGAAGTGATTCCATTGGCTGTGATCTCGTGGTTGTCTTACGCGCGCTGATGCCACACGCACATTAATGTAAACAATGATGTTTAAATAGTAGAATTACACTGCTCACCACACGAGAGCGCTGGTTACCTCTCTTAGTTGGAGTATCGTTAACCTGTACGGAGCACACAACATATTCAATAGACTCGATAGCCTCGATGTTCTGTGATATTAAATCTAACGATATTTATATAAGTTTGTATTAGTATATATATCATATATTAAAAAATTCCGTCATTCGCCTACATGTACTTTGTAAATCTATTTATTATAAGTCCATATTTCTTCATTATTAAAATCATATATATATATATAAAAACTAAAAACTGCCTGTGTGGCTCAGTGGCTAAGGCGTCAGACACACAAGCAGTAGGACACGGGTTCGACCCTCGTCCGGACCATTAATTAATTTTATAAAATGGGTCTTAAAATATTATTTAGAAGTGATCTTATATAAATGTGTATAAATAAATGATCGGCTCTCGTTAAAACCATGGATGCCTTAACATGAGAGCGGCTTCGAAGGGTCATTAGAGCCATATATGGTTATAAGTGAAAATTTCATCTAAGTTCCTGGATGGGATGAAAGGACTCCACCAAATAAAAATAACAATAACAATATATATCATTGAATACAATACAAATAGCGGATAAAAATAGACCCCTCAAAAATTCATAGACTTATACATGTTATAAATAACTGTGAGAGGCTGCTACAATACAATACATATAGTAACATATGTTTTCTTGTATTTTGATTTATAATGTATTAAGTTATTGATAAACACAAGAGAGAGAGATAAGAACAATAGATGTAATAATTGATAAGTAATGTAAAAATACTGTAATACATTAGTTGGTTCCATAGCTAAAGAGAAACTTTCTCTTTAGCTCTATGGTTGGTTCTTACGCTTTTACAATACGTTTATTTCAATAACATATATCATAGTTTGTAAAGATTTGTACTTTGACCTATATATGTTCTTGTCTAAATAATTACTTACTATTTAGTATACTAGTGGAATAAGCTAAACGTTGATTATTATAATAGACCTGCAGAATATAAACAAAGAATTGTGAAGCAAAGATAGAAAACATTCCCATTTACAGAAAGTGATTAATATTTAGAGGTCCCACTGCTAGCAGTAGTTTAGAGATCACTGAAATAGAATTAGGTTTCTCACGATTATCATACAACAATGTTTTCATTTCTCTATTAAATTACATGCAATATAAGTTAGCATTTAATCTTCACATAGATATGTATAGCATTTAAAAGCAACATATCATATTGGTTTATTATATATTAGTAATGAACACTTAATTTTATTACCATATAAATAATGATTTAAAATCATTATTTTACATTTTAAAAGTGTATAGTTTGAAAGGAATTTACATTATAAATAATACATTTTAACCTTATATAGGTTGCGCTATTAATGTTTTGCATACGCAATTGAATTACAAGATTTCACGTGTGATATATCTATCATATGAAAAATCTTTGGTATAATGTTATCTCATACATCAGTTTATTTTTTACTTATTATATCAAAATTAATTTTACGGTTAAATGATTTCATCGTAATACATTACAGGAGATCGGGAGATAAGATTTAATTTATGTTAAAATAGAAATAACCAATATCTTAATCAATACCGTCATCAATCATCGAGAATTAACCACCGAAAAGGGTAACCATTGATCTTATACTGTTTGGTGATCTCGTGCGCAATGTACATTTTATTATTTATAAATAATCATTAACATTAATATGGATTAACATTCCGCATTAAATAACTTCACACGAGATCGCTGGTACTCATGTAAAGTATATAGGTCAGTGTGTATGTCACAGAACGTATACAATAGTTACATGCACTACAATGAGAGAACACACATCTTATTATCACTTCTACACTGGTTATGTAGTGGGGTTCCAATATATCACTAATCAGAGAACATCTTATTATCACTTCTACCCGGGTTATGTAGTGGGGTTCCAATATATCACTAATCAGAGAACATCTTATTATCACTTCTACCCGGGTTATGTAGTGGGGTTCCAATATATCACTAATCAGAGAACATCTTATTATCACTTCTACCCGGGTTATGTAGTGGGGTTCCAATATATCACTAATCAGAGAACATCTTATTATCACTTCTACCCGGGTTATGTAGTGGGGTTCCAATATATCACTAATTAGAGAACAGACATCTTATTATCACTTCTACCCGGGTTATGTAGTGGGGTTCCAATATATCACTAATCAGAGAACATCTTATTATCACTTCTACCCGGGTTATGTAGTGGGGTTCCAATATATCACTAATCAGAGAACATCTTATTATCACTTCTACCCGGGTTATGTAGTGGGGTTCCAATATATCACTAATCAGAGAACATCTTATTATCACTTCTACCCGGGTTATGTAGTGGGGTTCCAATATATCACTAATTAGAGAACAGACATCTTATTATCACTTCTACCCGGGTTATGTAGTGGGGTTCCAATATATCACTAATCAGAGAACATCTTATTATCACTTCTACCCGGGTTATGTAGTGGGGTTCCAATATATCACTAATCAGAGAACATCTTATTATCACTTCTACCCGGGTTATGTAGTGGGGTTCCAATATATCACTAATCAGAGAACATCTTATTATCACTTCTACCCGGGTTATGTAGTGGGGTTCCAATATATCAGACGACTAATTATTGTACAGTTTAAGGGCATGTTTAAGTGGTAAGTAAAATTGTCACAGATTACAATCTACGATCACCTTTTCACTATCATAGAAGTAAGACGATCTAACGTCGTAGCTATTTACCACTAACACGGCCTGTGTCGCACTGTCGCCATACACTTAAACTATCGATTTGTTATTCGATTACGGGATAACGAACGATTTAGACTGACATCGGCCCCCCAATATGTCATGTGACTAACCGAGAGTTCAAGTAAACAATGCGTGTAGGGCTTATATAATATTATATTAATATATAAACATACGGTATTATGATATGTATGTATATATAAAACATGAATTCACTACTCGGTGAATAATTTAATGAGAAATATAACGCCAACAGCGAAATGTATAATTGACCTCTCTGTTTGACACGTGTTTAATTGGGGCCGATGTCAGTATTCAGCTAACGAACAACTGTGAAACTTTCAAATACGATATTATATATGACGAATATATAGGTGTCTATTCGAGTTAAGCACACCTTTCGATTAATATTATATGAATTATGTGAAATCACTTATTTGAGCGTATATACTACAAAGTTTGTTTCGGAATTATAATACGTATATATTGTTAATAATAAATAGAGTTGTTACCAAAATAATTATCTATGAATTATGTTTATATATTGTAGATGTGAAATATATATTATATACTCGTACGCAAATAAATATAAATGACATTAAAATGATTTATCGATTCGAAAAGAGACGAACGGTATTTATAATGGTGTCAAAATAATATAAAAGATATAAAAATACTATTTATAATGATAATAGGTACATCTAAATACGATATTTAACTATATATAAATAAATAAAATTCTTACATGACCATGATAACTACTTCACTACTTCTTAACAGTGATGGTGAACGCAGTATCATTATAGGTAGATGACACAATTTCAACAATAGACACATTACCAACATCTTATCATATTACTGAGGTGTGTGTAGTCGAATACCAGTGATCTTGCGAGTAATGCTAATGTATATTAATGTAAATACTTATTTAAATAGTTGGATTTACACTAGGCGCGAAATCACTCCCCGTGTATTCACTTCGCACAAGATCACTGGTTACCACTCATAGTTGTGTAAACTTTCGCAGATGCCACAAACTCAACATCAGAGAGTCGGCATTCTAAATTAATAGAAATTGATAAACACTACGCCTAAACTTGAAAAGTATCGAACAGATCTTCGTTGTATGGATTTAAATGCAGTCATTAACGTAAAATATGAATACTTGAAGTGAATTAAAGTATTTAAGTTGACTGAAGACTAACGAATGTATTAGTGATTTAGTTAGTGAGAATGGAGAATATGAACCCCGTTTGTTTTGATTACGATTGTCGAGGTCAAATTTAAATATTTTACTTGTATTGTTGTATACTAAATAAAATTACAATAAAAACTAACTTATATTTATCTAATAATATATACTACGCGTGCATTTTCCGTATAAGTTTATCATGTACACGAGTTTTTTAAATATCAAAACGAGTATATTAAATTTGACCCCATATATCCTAATCAAAACAAACCGTGGTCATATTCGATACAGATCATGAGAATGATATCCTAGATTAGTTATAAGGGTTACGATCAAAAAGGACGAGTTGTGGGTTAAAGGATAAATTTTAAATGCGAAATAAATGTGCTTAGCTCACTTTGGGATGTAATGCAGCTAAAAAAACCAAACAGGACAAAACTAAACCAATTAAACCAAATAACCCACAAATATCTATACAAAATATATATATATACTATTAAATAGTATTTCAAATGTAACCTTTAACCCTCAACTCGTCCTTTTTGATCGTCTCCCAGTTATAGTATAAAGGAAATCGTATCCAGAGAAAATGATGTTTGATATATATGTATACATACATATATAGTGAATAAAAAGTGTATTATTTATAGTAAAACCAAGTGATGGTATGTGCGATATGAAGCTAAAGAAGAAATGGATGAGCGATAGAAATTCATGAACGTTATCTAGAAAGATTAATCCTATGTTTTACAATGTCTACAAAAATATTGACATACTCAGGCTCTATAGGTCTATTATTAGGCTTCCAGTAATATTATAAGTATACTGGTATAACCAAAGTTATTTGGGTCACGAGCGCTTTGGTATAACTATCGTAGAATACCAGTAATCTCGTATGACATATTTAGTAATTTCGTACTCTTTTTTTCTCTCAAGACTTATTAAATAAAGTTTATTGAATAATTATTCGAATATTTATAATTTCATTATAAAATATTGATTCCAAATATAATATATACATATATTTATTTAAATAAAGAATATATAGTAGAAATTACGAAAAATTTACTAATAAATTTGATACATTTATGTATATACAATACTCATAAAATAAACTATATTTAATAAGTTGTAAGATATTACTGGCTCCCTATCATATTAATTATGTATATGATATTGAATTGTATATGACATAGAATATATCATTTATTTAATTAATTTTAAATACCTTAACTATGCCACGTATCAAATATAATGATAATAATTATTAGAAATAGATTTACATAGAGTTTGAAATAGAAACTATGATAGTTAGGTGTCAAAAGAAGATTACTAATATGTGCAAAATATGATGGTGTATACGAACTAACAGCAATTTTATTTTGGAAAAAAATGTATTTTAATTCTGAAAATTTATCCTATTATTAATTACAACTATGATAGTATAAGTTAAAGTGGGAAAAATCGTCCGATTGCCTAATTTGGTTTGGTTGGGTTTAGTTATGACATGTACAGGTTTTGTTTAATTCCATTACATCCAATGCGAGCAATGGCATGTAATTCAGTTAAAAAAAACCTAGAAATGTCAAAACTAAACCAAACCAAACTATGTGATCGGACACTTGTTCACATGATCCATTAACTTAAATTATCAATAATCAAGAGTAGATTATATTCTTGTATTTATGTATTACATTTATATGTTAACACATCTATAATATGCTATTAGTAACTGTTGAAATAAATATAAATGAATATTAATTGAATATATAAATGATATGATTATTATAATAATTATTATTATTATATTTAATATAATTAATATAATATTAATTTAATAATTAAATGTAGTTGACAATATAATAGAATTGCTCCACATAATGAAATATATACAATCAGTATTAGTTAATAACGAAGTAATAGTAATTTAAAAAATATACATATTTAAATAAAATTGCCATTAGTCCGTTGCAACCAATATTTAATATTATATTATGATAATTTCTGTGTAATAAATCCTATTTATCAAATTTAAATAAAAATAATCATATTATATTAGATATGTTATATTATAATTAGTAGATCATATCAACTATATAATATTCCTATTTTTAAAACTACTGTTTTACTCATTATTGGTGAGGAATTGAATATTTATATTTTTAATTATATTTAAAAAATTAAAATTCTTTCATCTTTGAGATGAGAACTATTTTCATACACCACATATAACCTTATATTTTGATATATTTATAAATATATATGTATATAATTTTATAAATATTTAAATATTTTATATAATATATGATAAAAAAACTAATATTAAAGGTATTTATAATGATATTTCTGAATAATAAATATTGAACTATTTTTTCTGGCGCAAAAAAAAATGTTTACATTATATTATTGAAATATATTATTTATTTAGTTATTTATACTATATTAAATTATTATTTAAAAGTTATTAGGGCTATTAAAATAAATATATTTCAAAGGTAATAATTTAATTATCATTAATATATATAAATCTTTAGCAAATAATTAACAAATACAATTATTATTGTCATTTTATGCATAAATCTAGATGCATTTCCATAACAACAAAAATAATTATAATTACAGAATATAACATGCTATTTAATGTCATATATAATCTGCTATATAAATATAATAATTATTATATCACTAAAATAGTTTAAAAATTGTAATAATATTTATATATTTTAAAATGACAGTATATAAATTGCTTAATTTCAATATTTATTTAACATCTTAAATATGGTTGTTCTTTGAGATATGATCATTATATATAATATACTATATGCCTTTTATTAAAGTTTTATACTCTTAATATATAAATAAACTACTATAAAGAAAAATAACAAAATATATCTAATTGTATTGATATATATTATCTATTACTTATATAGGATCTAAACAGAAAACATGAGTATTCGTCATATATAATATCATTTTAATTGTTCAAATATATTTTGTCGATGAATACACTTTATATGATGATTACTACATTTTATAGTTTTATATACTTATAGTTCCATTATATAATGTATCGTTTATCCATTAAATTCCTGTTTTATTTGTATTTGAAATAACAAAAATTAAATATATATTTAATATACTTAATATATATTTAATTTTTTATATTAAATTAATTTTTTATATTAAATTAATATTTAATATTTAATATATTATAATTATTATATTATTAAAATAATTATTATATTATTATAATAATTATTAGATTATATTTATTATAAATATAGTTGTATAATAAATTATTATTAAATAATTATAATAATTATATATATTTATAATAATATCTTAATAGGATATATAATTTTATTTATTGTTTACCAATTTTTTTTCATTTTATATATATTAAGGGGCCTTTGAAATTTGTTGAAAATAAATTATTTTTTAATTTTTTTTATTTGAGTAAATTATTATTTAATATATATTTTATATCCTCTGAAACTTGTAGAGCATATAAAGATATACAAATGATTAAATTTGGTATATTAGTATATGACATATTTGGTAAAAAAAAAAAATGTGTAAAAATTTTCGTAAATAATAGCAAAATATGTAAATGTATAAAACTATAAAACCATATTTTAAACTTATAACAAAGATTTTACGAAGCAAAGATATAACACTCCCTATGCATGCAACGTAATTTAGTAATAGCCCCAACCGCTGCTAGCAGTAGTATCGAAATCACTGAAATAGATTTAGGTTCGGCTCTGTTTGCATACATCAATGTTTTCATTGTTCTATTAAATTACATGCAATATAAATTAGCTTTTACTCACTAAATATATACTTATAGCATTTAAAACATACATATCATATTTGTTTGTTATATATTAGTAATGAACACTTAGTTTTCATCATATAAATATTAATTTAAAGCATATTATTTAACATTTTAAAAGTGTATAGTTAAATACGAATTTACATTATAAACAACACATAGTTCCTAAAAGTAACCCGCTATAGGTGGCACCAGGGTATTTTGTATACAAATTCGAAATACATGATTTCGCGTAAGTGTTATATCTTTCCTTCGGAAAATCTTTGCTTATAATATGATATCTATAAGTTAATATTTTTAAATAATTTTAAATGCAGTGTTATATACGATATATTATGTAATAATATGTCAACTAGCGACATCTATAATTAACGGATTGAAACACATTGCATTGGGTGTAAAATTCACATTATAAACAAAGTAATTGAGATTGCGTCATTTATTTATTTAATTTCAAAATGCCAAGACGTAGCAGGAGATCGATCGTGTGTCAGTATTAGTGTGGTATTCTGTTATATTATAATAATAGAAATAAATAAATATACTACATTATTTTATTATTAAAAAAATGTCATAAATATTAGCTTATGTGTAATTATTGGTAATATAATATAAATATTAGAATAATAATTTTATGGAAATGTTATAACACACTAGTGTGGTATTATATAATATTATAATACTAGAAATGTTGTACAAGATACAAATAATATACATATATTACCATAAAATGTAAAATAAATGTAGTCAATCTTTAAACTCGATTTACTCAGAATATTGAATTTAATTTATTTTGAATCTTAGAAATTTGTCAGCCCTCTTAATAATTATCAAACTTGATGAAATTTTCACAGTATCTTTATTATTATATGTATAATAAAGGTTACCTAAAAGAAATGTAATACACATAGTATAACATATACAAAATTATAACAATTAACAAATAATTAATTTAATTTAGCATCATATTTTGTCTCAAAATATTTTGGGTTTTCAGTAAATCATTTTTTTTTAAATTAGGTATAATTTATTAACATTATATTGGTTAAAAATATGCAATTTACAGAATTGAAATCGGATCAAAACCCTAGGTGCTGAACGATTTTGTTAAATACATACAAAAATAAATATCTCCTATCTTAATACATTGTATACATAAAATTCTGTGAATCCCCTTAAGTATATCATAATATGATTCATATACATTACTATAATATGAGAGTTATGAATGATACTTTTTGAGAAATAAAGTAATTAATTGGGTTTTATCACATCTATACAACTACAACTGAGATTCCTTTTATTCCATACATTATATAAATAAATATATAATTTAGAGTAATTTATAATATATTGTATTTCTTACAGCAGTTTAGGCTCTGAAGATTATCTATACCTTATGCTTTTCAAATTACATTATATACTAATCATTTTTAAATATTGTTATCTATCAATTCAACTTAAGGTGACGCGGTTATTTACAATGGTTTTTTTTCGAAACAAAATTTAATTTAAATTTTGTTATTAATGTAAAATTATAATACTTCACATATAATCTTTTATGTGGTGTTCAAATTATGTTTATTACATTATTCATTTTGTTTATATTATATTATTTGTACCTGTATATTCATATTGTTTATATTCATATATTATATTTGAAACTTGATTTAATCAGAATAATTATTTGTGACCAATCATGCTAACTAGTATTAACTTTTGTACAATTGAATATTTTTTCTTCAATATAACTAGATAAAACCTGTAAGATTAAAGTTATTTGTCAAAATTAAAAAATATTTATTTAAAAAATGTTAATTAGCAATTTAGTTGGAAAATTAAAATTTTTGATCAGATATTTCAATTATTTTTTTAGAAACGTTTAACATAAAGATGTGTAAACATCTATAAATGTCAACATATAATATAAAAATATGGAATATTATTAATAGATTTCTAAAAATAGCATTTTTTTGTATCTTTTACATGTTAACCAAACCATTGTATCGCCCTTAATAATTATATATTATTATAAAATATATTATATAATTTTTATTAATAAAACAAAAATGTTGTAAACAATTATTTTTTAAATTATTTAAATAACTCTATTATTATCCAGTTGATTAAAAAATGTATTTAAAATATTTTCATAAACTTTTTTTTTTTTAATAAAATATGAATAAATTATCATTTTTTTTATAAATTAATTTTTTTCTTATACATTTCTTGTAATTTTATTATTAATTTTTTTATTATATATATATAGATATATTATTTATATTATACATTATTATTGAAAAATTAAAAATTAAAATTAAAATCATTTTTTTAACCAACATTTCGTTGAAAATTCCAGTAAATAGGAAATAATATTAAAAAAAAAGTTGTAAAGATATAACTTAACAAAAAATTAGATAAATCAAAGTTTCAAAATATCTCATATTTCCTCTGCGTTAAAATTCTATCTCTTCAATATTAAACTTTAACGAGGTATTTTGTTTCGTTTTATTCAATTAATTATGTTCTATCTAGTTTATACAAAATACTAATCCTCAATGCACACCACCTGTACACACCTGTCCACTCGTAGACACAGATGAAGCTGCCCCTAAGGATGCACAAGCACAGTCGTCCGCACACAGGTGTCAACGGCAAGTTCCGTCGCTTCAAGAAGAAACAGAACCGAACCATTAACGGTAGCGTATATGTTATATAATATATTATAGTATCGTATATTGTATAATGGTAGTGTAGATATACAGAGTAAATTGATTCCGTACAAAAAAAATTTATTTTACTTATATATATATGGTACGATTTGATTTTTGTTGGTACAAAATGACTGGTACACGTTAACTCTAATAGTGATTAGTGATTGTTTACCTTAGTTACCGTTACTTCCTGCCTCTAATAACCATAATCCGATCAGTTTGAAATGAAGTTAACTAGAGTTTTTCTAGATTGAATTTACTCTTACACCTGTACCTCACTCGGTGTGAGTCACTGTGACTAATAGGTGACCTATCATTAATATACGCACACACACAAACGCCTTCCATATCTCACACGATAACGAAACCAAACGTATGCGTAATAAAGTTAGATATTGTTTACATTAGTTATCGCGACCTAGTTCATTAAAACTAATAAACGGTATCTTTAATTATAGGAAATTAACTTCCTTTAATCATCTATAGTTTACTCTAGTTTCTCGTACACACACACACATATATATATATATGCATGGCACGTACAGTATTTGTCACACTATTCCGGTTTGACAGAATTCACTTATGAATACTAAATATGTAACATATATTTTCGCCTAGGTGTATATTTAATTTAATTTATCGAATTAAAAAAAAAGTAATAAATTATTAGGCTACTGATTGAACATTAAATTTAACAGAGAAATGATAGGGACTATTATAGTGGTGAGGATATAAAATACTTTATATTACATTTTTTTAATATTTATAACATAGCAACTATACATTATTCATTAGTGTATTCTATATACATGATTAGGATATAATTTAACTTTTATTATATTAGTAATTTCTGGGAAATATATATATTTCTAGGAATCATTTTTTTAAAAATTATTGAATACAAAAATGTATCATAGTAGTAAATAATAATAAATTCTGGGAAATATATATATATATATATATTTCTAGGAAAGTACTTTATTATTTAAATATATTTAATTAATGTTCATTTACAAATTATTCTCACTAAGTTAACTTAGCTTGTTTCACAGCTGCCAGTTTTGTTACCCAGACTAGGTATATGTAAATAGGTATACCCAGTCTGGGTAAAAATATACCAAAATATGTGTCCACATCTGCCATGTGAAAGCTCCCTAACACATACACATGTATAAAGTATATCTACATTATATAGGAACAATTATTTGAAGAAAAACAATTTTAATAACAACAAATATGAATTTTTATAAACAGTTAGATATTGTTTACATTAGTTAATGTAAACAAAATTTTAGTAAAATAAATAAATTTGTTTGTATACTAGATGGGTTATACGAGTACATTTCAAATTTTATGTCGATCGAATAATTCTTTCAAAATTTATAATGAATTTTAATTTTTTTTAAATTGTATAATTTTACTATTATTAATGTATATTTACTAATATATATCTTATACTACTTTACAAACATTAACAATTATTAGTTTTTGATATACTATTATTATTATATATTATCTATTGCTATCTATGTATGAATCATATTATTGCGTGAGGGTGAAGATTCAGATTAGCTTGAACACATGAATTCAAATATTCCTATGTTGGTGGAGTCCTTTCATCCACGAAATTAGATGAAGTTTTCACTTATAACCATATGGCTCTGATTTCCCTTCGAAGCCGATCTATTATTAAATCATCCGTGTTTTTAACGAGATCACAGTAATAAGATCACAGTAATATTAATTAAAGACCTATTTTATTAGCCTGTACGAGGCTTGAACCCATGACCTACTACCTGTGTGTCTGACCCATTAGCCAATCGAGCTTAAATATCCATTTTCATTGAGTGCATACACGCTTATAAACATTCACAGTGTGCATTGCACACTAAGGGTGATTGCTTTGACATGTTGGCAATGGATTTTGCTTGGTCGATGAAACTAAATAAATTATAGTATAATAACTAGTCACAAAATTGTTTAAACATTTAGGATGACCATGAGGCCAGCGGAAATCCATCAAAGTTTAACATGGGTACATACAATATTTAACCTAAGAAATAAACAAAATACTACAAAATTAATTTTGATCAACTTAACATTTATTTTGAAACACAAAATCGTAACACCCAAGATAATAGGTAATTTTTTCAATGATAACATATATAAAATATTTTTAAATATTTTTTCCTAAAATATTCTTGGAAATTTATGCTATTTATAGAATTTTTCTTTAAAATGCTTTAAAATGAATGTCAAAATACATAATATTTTTTTGATATTATTGATAAGGTTATATAGATTAGATAAAAGAAATTTTTATAAAAAAAATTTTAATTCCCAATAATTTCATAATTATTGTAATTTTACCATTAATTTTGATAACAAAAAAATAATATTCGACATTTTGATAAAATTTTGATATTTTTTCTCGAACTAAAATACCATATCTGACAGATTTTGAGCTAGCGACAAAAAAAAATCATAGAAATAAATTTGATAGCCTTTTTTTTTAATATAAATTAAATAAATTTTGGATAATTATAATAAAATTATTGAACACAAAATCCCATTTTTTCCTATTTTTGTTAGTAATTTTTTTTTATAAAATATATAATTATATATAAAAATATATATTAAAGATATAATCTTAATTTCATTAAAATATATAAATTATTGAATGAGTTGTGTTATAATAAGTATTACAAATAAATTATAAAATGCATAATTCCTATGTAACAATTATATCAAATTTTTTTCGTATATTTTTGATTATAACTTTTATTTTAATCAACATTTTATATAACTAAAATATTACTAATATTATAGAATTTAATAAACTTTCAATAATACCAATATTATTATAATAACATCAATATAAAAAACCTCATTATCATACCTATATTATATATAATATATAAAATATATTATATTTTGAATAATAATTTGTACAATATTTTTATTAATTTTTATGATTTCAGCTTTTAAATCATTTAGTTACTACTATAAAATACCGATATATCTTATTTAATATTGTATTATAACAATACATAGGCAGTAAAGCTGTATTCCATATATCTATAATTCAATCAACTTATAATATAATTCAGCTATTTTATTATCTATATTTATGTATAAATAGTGATTTTTTATATATCAATGAAGGTTTATAATTTTATAAATCATATATTTAAAGGTTTATAATAATCAGATATGTATTCTTAGATTCATATTCAATATATTAAAGCTACACTTATAATAAATATATTTGAATTTTACATTAAAATTAAATGAATATAGGTCAACTGTCATGCGTATATGTCACAGGGTAAATTGGAAATTATTTCTCTCAGAACTTATTCTTGACTATTTTGACTGATTTTAGACAGTCCATAGGTGCCTCAATCCTAACTCAAAATTAATTTTTTTTTTTGTATATGATTCATTTCATCTGGACATAGCCTTGAAATCACGTGCCAAGCATGTGATTTTAAAAATAATTAAAAGTAATCACCCTTATTGCACACCAACCCATATACACATACACGCATACACACCCCACCCCCCCACTAGGTATGAAAATTAAGTCACCCCCTCACCCCCCCACTAGGTATGAACATTAAGTCACCCCCTCACCCCCCCACTAGGTATGAACATCAAATCACTGTGCGATAACGATGACGTGGCTAACATGCTTACGGTGGACTGCGTGATGGGCTTCAAGACACACAAGATGAACCTAAGGTAGTGTACGGTAGTGTACGGTAGCATGAGATGAACCTAAGCTAACATATCAGGTAGTAGTATATCTAACGTAATATATCTGTTAAATCTCAGCAACTTAATAATTGTAATGTACTGTCTCCACCATATCATGAAAGTAGAATACCCTCATTGCCCACTTTAACTTACCCTTTTATTCGTATTTTGTCTACCTAATGCAGAGGAGACCCCAGGAGAATATTCTCTCTAATCGCTAATAATATTCTCAGTGATTATAGATCAAACATCTGAGATGTTTGTGAATATTCACAAACGAAACGTTGCCATATTCGCGATACCGTGTCTTACCCTAACTCCTCCTCCTCCTCCGTCGCACGTAGATTTCGCTCGCTGCCGAACCGCTCGCAGCACCATCTGGCGGCCATCGTAGAGTTTAAACGCGACCAGAACTACTCGAAGGCTATGAAAACCCTCACCTCCCCTACGAACCTGCCCGCTCACTTCGGTAACCTGTCGCCCGACGCCAGGGACTTGTTCGAGAAACACGTACGTCTAGAGCACGTGTAGATGTAGTATTTATTGTCAATGATATAATAATAATATATTAATATTTATTAGAAGAATTTTAATTTTTTTTCTTCTGTTAAATTATAATGATTTTTATATAAAGTTTTCTTCTGAAGGCTTCAAAATAATATGACTATTTTCTATTGTTGTTCCCCATTTATATATATATATATATATATATATATATATATATAAATATATATATATGTATATAATAAAAGTGAGGATACAAATTCACCCCTCAACAAGTATCGCATTATACATGTTATCAATAAGTGTGGTGAGCTAAGATATAATATGATAATATAATGAGCAACGCTATAATGCAATACTTTTATTTTATTAAAATACTACAAATTACTAACTTTCTATTATATCGCATATATAACAATTATATATACATTACTAACTATATTATTATATAAAAATATTAAATAATATAAAAATCTGTAACTTAATTTACTTAAAATACTTATTTTTTATTTTGTACAACAAAAATAAATGTTACTATAAATTCAAGTTTGAATCGTTTTAGTTAAAATTTGTACAATTTATATAGAACCTATATATAAATAATATAGTTGAATATTTCTCTGTGGGTATGATTAATATAAATTGGTATGAGGTATAATATATTTATAGGTAATACATAGGTATAAATAATATACATGACTAATTTATGTATATTAT
Organism: Osedax fenrisi; assembly: GCA_964019155.1. NCBI lineage: Eukaryota > Metazoa > Annelida > Polychaeta > Sabellida > Siboglinidae > Osedax > Osedax fenrisi. Next base: position 6,363,671 of record OZ025244.1, on the reverse strand, counting down.
ATGACTAATTTTTTGAAAATATTATACTTAATTAATTATGAAAGAGAATAAAATTGTATATTATTTAGATTAAATAAGAAGATATATAAGCTATATGTTTTTAATAAGATTATTTTAGAATTATTAAAAAATCTTAATTATTACAAAAGTAGATACATTTTGAAAACATGCTATTTTCCCTGCTATACTTTACAACATGCAATGTGTACATAGTCCTGCATGTCCCTTTTACTAGAGGATATTTATTTAATTATATAATAAAAAGTTTATTATGGTAGTATATAATCATAAATTCTGGGAAATATATATATATATATATATATATATATATGTATAATTATAATATCTAATATATTTCTATGAATACAAAGTACTTTACATACAAATAATTTGTTTAAAATATGTCTTTTTTAATTGTCCATATACACATTATTTTTAAATATATACATAAATGTATGTTCATCTCCAATATAGTACCAGTATTTGAAGACACAAATTGTTAATAAAAGAGAAAATCGATTATTTAAATTTATTCGTAAACAATTTTCCAAAAAATAAATTATTATTTTTTGATAGTTTATATACACCAGATGGGAAATAAAGTTAAATTTGATATCGATCGAACAATTATTTAATTTTTATAATGGTTTTTGCATTTTTTTAAATCGTATAATGCGATAAAAAAATATTTCTCATGTAATTTTACACTACTCATTTACGTGAACAGTAAGTAATTTGTAACTTTTTGTAAATATACGGAATATTAACTGTATACTGAAGTATCTTTCCAAAAGGTTAACAATGATTTACTTTCGATACACTAATATAATTATATATTACCTACCTATAAACCTGCAGTGCTATCTAGCTATGCTGCATAGTAGTATGTTGTCGACACATACCCACACAATACACATACACAACCACACAACCACACAGCCCCACACACACACCCACACAACACACACACACATACACACTCCCATACACCCACACACACAACCACATAATACACACACACACACACACTCCCATACACCCACACAACACACACACACACACAACACACACACACACACACACTCATTACAGTTGTTGATCTACCTGCGTACAATGGATAAAGACAGTGGCTTCGAGATCCTGCCTTGCTCGCGTTACTCGTCCGAAGGGAGGGTCGGCGCCAAGATATGCGTCAGTCGTGATTGGTTGGAATCACATACATATATGTGTTGATTATCTGATTATAAATTAGTAGTTGTAGTATGATATATATTATAATGATTTTTTCAATTTATTTTCAAAAATTATACTTAATTTTTGTGTTTCACATTTTGTTTGTGTGTATGTTTATCAACATTTGTAGTATTCTACAAAGCATGACTATTACAAAATTAGAATCGCATTTGTGAATGTTGCATGATTATCATAAAAATGGTATAAATAATTATTTATACCATTTTTATTATAATAGTTTAATATAAATAACCGTTGGTCAATTATCAATAAGTAAGTTATAAAATTAAATATATTATATTTGTTTAAATTACACATTAAAGTTATACTATAAATTTAGTTTTACTTTGACAATTTTTTATAATATAATATATGAGTATATTTATAAATTTATAATATATTTACATTTGTATTATTAAATTTTAACAAATAATAATAGAATAACAATATGTGTATGTTTATAATATTTTCAAAATTATCTTGAATTATTTTATTAATTTTACAATTTTAAAATTGTAATAATATATCTAATATATAAAAGAGAGTAGATGTAATTATATATATATATATATATATATATGTGTGTAGAGTAAATTCGATAACTGGGAGAAATATCTATCTATATTAGTGTTGGAAACGGTTTCCGATATCGAATAGAATATTTGAATATTCGATTCTTTCAAATAGTACATTTTGAATTTGACAGATATTTGAAAATGTCGAATACCTAAATGAAATTATTCGAAAATTTTGAATATTTAATTTAACTATTCGAAAAAAACGATAAAAGGCATGCATATATTAATACTATATTATATTATTCCCTATTAAGCTTTTATTTATTTATTATTGTATTTAGTAATAATAATACTAAATAAATATACAAATACAATATATTAATACTATTTACTTCCTTTTTTACTACCTCACCTTATAATTTTAAATATGGAATCTGTTTTGGAATATATGATCATTTCTGACGATGTAATTCCTTATTTTATTTAAAATAATAGTTACTAATAGTATTACATAAATATAATTTTAATTATAATTTAAAATAATTGAAAAATCTTATCATTATTATCATTACATATAAATAATTTAATTTAATTAATCGATAAATATTGTTTATTAAATAATTATGAATTGTATATTAATAATGTATGAACATATTTGATTTCCACTCTATTAAATATAATTTTAAATAACTTTATTTAATTATTTAAAGATAAATAGTGATTGTATATAAATAATGTATGATTATAATTGATTTACACTATATTATATTATATTTTAAAATATTTGTCGACATATATACATATTTAGATATTTAAAAAAAAATATATTTTGAAATATTTGTTATATTTTAAAATATTTTTCGATATTTAAAAAAAATATATTTTGTAATATTTTTTTGTATTTATTTTTTAATAATAGATAGGCCAACAATAAAAAACTTAGCAACTCCGGGTTGGGTATGACTAGTATTTACTATTTGTAGCTTTCATAATGAATATATTTATTATTTGAAACCTTAGAAATGAATAATTTTACTATTTGAAACCTTAGAAATGAATAATTTTACTATTTGAAACCTTCAAAATGAATAATTTTACTATTTGAAAATATCGAATACTTAATTTAACAAAAATAATATTATTTGAAAACTTTGAAGTGTATTTATTTACTATTTAAAACTTTGAATGAGTAAAAAAATCTGAAAATTTCCAAAACTAATCTATATATAGCTATATTATATATTTTATTTTTAATAATTTAAGTTTATAATAACATAAAACCATTACAAATTAGTATAATGACGGGCTTAACTTTGCAAGGTTTATATGTAAAAGATAGTACAAAAATGGGTTTACTAATATGGTGGTATATTTTAAGATTGATGACATTAATTAATTTTATTTTGTAATATCTAGATAACATTCATATATATATATACCTAAATCATTAGTTAATTGTAATATAATGAAGAGTAAACATTAAAAAATATTTATTTACAAATAATAAAATGAATTATTTTTCAATATAATTATTTTTTTTATTTTATTTTTATTTGGTGGAGTCCTTTCATCCCATCCAGGAACTTAGATGAAGTTTTCACTTATAACACTATATGGCTCTAATGTCCCTTCGAAGCCGCTCTCATGTTAAGGAATCCATGGTTTTGACGAGAGCCGATCATTTATTTATACACAATTATATAAGATCACTTCTAAATAATTTTTTAAGACCCATTTTATAAAATTAATTAATGGTCCGGACGAGGGTCGAACCCGTGTCCTACTGATTGTGCATCTGACGCCTTAGCCACTGAGCCACACAGGCAGTTTTTATATTTATATATTTTATTTACATACCATACTTATACATTATTAGATATATATATATATATATATATATATATACCTTGCATATTTAGAAAATTATTATGCATATTTTATTTCATTATGTTACATATTTAAATTATTATAAATAATATATAAATTAATAAGCGTAATTTATTTACATATAATATACAAATTGTGATTATATAATATACAATATTCAATTATTTACATATGTTTTTTACATATAATATGATGTCATATTCAATTATGCATATTTTATTTACATAATATGATTTTATATTCAATTCTAGATTATTTACAAACTATCAATTCTTTATACAAATTATTATACATATGCCTACATATTATGTAAATATTAATAAGTTTATTTTGTTATATACGTTAATAAATTATATTAAATATATCTCGTAATATATACCTTTTATAAAATAAAACTGGAAATTATAAAATTATTATTAAACCACTACTATAACGCAATAACCTACCACACCCCACTTAACCCCCCACCTAACTCCCCCACCTAACCCCATACCTAACACACCCCACTTAATCCCCCACCTAACCCCATACTTAATCCCCCACCTAACCTCATACCTAACCCCATACCTAACCCGATGTAGGGACAAGAAGGACAAGATCCAGCTGCTGGTGGGCTGTATCGGAGAGCTGAGCGACTCTGAGGAGAGAGACGTTCTGAAGACGGGCCTCAACGATTTCAGCGTAATGTACTCGTGTCGTAAGGGATGCGCCCAATTGTGGCTAGGCCCCGCAGCCTACATCAACCACGACTGTAGGTCTACGTGTAAGGTACGCATACCAGCCATCTCGTACCAGGTATTTGGTACCGAGTCATTTCGTACCAAATTATTTCGTAATAAAAAATAAGAAATTTTACTTTTTTGGCTAAAAAGTGATTTTTTTCTCGGTACGAAATAACTTGGTATGAATTTACTTGGTACGAAATGACTGCAGCATTATAGTTAGATAGGATAGAATAGTATAGAATTACGTATATTTGTCACAATGGTTGCCGTATTATTGTTGCCATACTACATGCACACAATCACATACACATATATACACATATTTTAAGGGCATACATCAGTGCTTATGCCATTTCACACATTTACATATTAATAGATAGAAATTATAAAGGTCCATTAAAATTAATGTTTAGGTCAAACTATGCAATGAATTTAACTATCTATGTTTGTATTGTATACAATATATATACCACTACAATTGTGTGTTTATATTTATTTTAAGTATAGTTTATTAAATGTATAAATATATTATTTATTATGTCTAATTTATTTAAACCAATATTTTATTTAATTTACACCAATATTGTCTCTTCAATAATATTTACAAAAATTACACAACATATTGTTATTTATTCATATACCATATAGCAAACAAATTGTTTCTAAACATACATTTACCTAGTTAGTACAAAATAATAATTCTGAGTAAAACACATCTGAACTTTTACTAATTTAAAATCACTATTTTATTAATTAATTAATATAGTAATATATAGAAATAAAATATGTTATGAATAGTTTATATATTATGATAAAATAAAGCAATAGTAGTGTTGAATAATTTGTAAATTAATATATATATAGATGTATAAATTCAATAAATAATTTTCAATTGTAATAGTAAAATAAATTCATTATATAATTATATATGATAAAATAATATATGAAATACAATATGTAATTAGAAATAAAATGTTATTATGTATAGTTTACATATATAATAAAATAAATCAATAATATAGTATTATATAATTTATAAAATAATATATATAGATGTGTAAAATATAGTGACAAATTATAAATACAACTAATATTATAAAATAAAACTAATACTAATAATAACTAATAAATATATATTTAAATACTACTAACTATAACTAAATGTTATTATAAAGTAATATAAATAAATGAAATATACATACAAATATAATTTGTAAACCAAATTATAAATAAAATATAAAGGCTAATAATGGTATACAAATAACTATTTTATAATACTAATAATATAAAACTAATATATAAATTAAATAACTATAAATATATTTAAATAACATAAATATAAATTCAAATAAAGGTAAAATGAAGAAAAAACGTTAATTTCAAAAATGGATTGATGATGATAAAGAAAGTAAGAAATATATAGTTGTTTATTATTATATAGCTGTTTGTTTATTAGCTTTTCTATTGGTTTATAATATCACATGACATATGTTTACAATGATAATTATATAGAATAAATGAAGATAGACAATTTAGTTTTTAAATTTTGTAAATCGACAATATATAAGTATAAAAATGTTATACAATAAAATGTAGTCATTATTATAAAATTATTCATGTTGATTTCAAAATATATTTATTTTAAAAGGTGTATTATAAAAGATGCTTTTTATGGTATTTTTAGGCCGTTTTCAATGATAACCAATACTAAAATAACAATACAAATTTAAAAAATAATATATATATATATATGTTTAATAATAATAATACTATTTATTAGAAGAATTTTTATTGGTTTATGTTAATTTTCTTGTTTATTATATCGTTATGCTTGTTCCTCCTATAGGGCTTCACAATAATATTATATATATATATATATATATATATATATGTATATTAATGAGAATTCATGATATAAATGTATAATTATCTCATACGCTATTCCTAGTAACGTATTCCTTCTTAACATTACCGCCATATTAACATTAAATATAACCTCTCTTCTCCCCTAGTTTGTACCTATCTGCAACACAGCCTACCCCTAACATTAAATATAACCTCTCACCTCCCCCTAACATTAAATATAACCTCTCTTCTCCCCCTAGTTTTTGCCTATCTGTAATACAGCTCACCCCTAACATTAAATATAACCTCTCATCTCCCCCTAACATTAAATATAACCTCTCTTCTCCCCCTAGTTTTTGCCTATCTGTAATACAGCTCACCCCTAACATTAAATATAACCTCTCATCTCCCCCTAACATTAAATATAACCTCTCTTCTCCCCCTAGTTTTTGCCTATCTGTAATACAGCTCACCCCTAACATTAAATATAACCTCTCATCTCCCCCTAACATTAAATATAACCTCTCTTCTCCCCCTAGTTTTTGCCTATCTGTAATACAGCTCACCCCTAACATTAAATATAACCTCTCATCTCCCCCTAACATTAAATATAACCTCTCTTCTCCCCCTAGTTTTTGCCTATCTGTAATACAGCTCACCCTTAACATTAAATATAACCTCTCATCTCCCCCTAACATTAAATATAACCCCTCATCCCCCCTTAGTTTCTACCTATCTGCAACACAGCCTACCCCTAACATTAAATATAACCTCTCATCTCCCCCTAACATTAAATATACCCCCTCATCTCCCCCTAGTTTGTACCTATCTGCAACACAGCCTACCCCTAACATTAAATATAACCCCTCATCTCCCCTAACATTAAATATAACCTCTCACCTCCCCCTAACATTAAATATAACCTCTCACCTCCCCCTAACATTAAATATAACCCCTCATCTCCCCTAACATTAAATATAACCTCTCATCTCCCCCTAGTTCGTGCCTATCGGCAACACAGCCTATGTGGAAGTGATCAGAGACATGCAGGCGGGAGAGGAGATCACCTGTAACTACGGTCCTAACTTCTTCGGGGAGGGCAACATCTACTGCGAATGTCACACCTGTGAATGGTACCGTACAACGTAGCATTGTTAACTAAGCATTAAGCCCCCCACTGTCACACCTTTGAATGGTACCGTACAACGTAGCATTGTTAACTAAACATTAAGCCCCCCCTGTCACAACTGTGAATGGTACAGTACAATAAGAGTGATTTAATTTCTAAACATGGATATGCGTAATACTTGAATAGAAAGATTTAATAAATTAGATTATAATTATGCAAAGAAGAGACATATTTTAAAAAAGTGAAAAATAATAATCTCGAAAATCATAGAACAAATTTAATCTTGAAATCGCGAGTGCATTGATTGGTTATTGATTCAATATTTGAATTTAACAACATATAATTATTTTTCATTTTTTTATTATTATACCATATAATATACCACATAATACACATGGATCTACGTGATAACAGTACGCTTTCATTGTTTAGTGGAAAGGAAATGTATAGGTTAAAATTGTCTACTTGTTTCGATATCGTCACTTTGTAAAGATTAACGAGAAAGAAATCTTCGCAATAAACAAAACATTAGAGATTATTAATGAAATCTGGTATTCGTTTATCTTTACCATATTATAAACTAAAAAGTCAATAAATAAAGTATTAAGCTACATTGCTAATGTAAAGTCTCTAAAAAAATCTAAATCTACAAAATATTACACTACGAACTATCAAAAACACCAGGAGAAATGTGAAGTTTTATTCGATATTTCTATTTGCAAGTGCGTAGATTAAAATGCCTGACGATGCAAGAATGAAGATAGAGTGCCGCCAATTGAACGATCATTTCTACTCGATTAGCATAACAAACAAGAGCTGTTGATACAGACCTATTCTACAAATAATTGATATATGATTATATTGATATATCAATTAGTGTTCTCGTTTTTTTTTATAAAACATTTTTTTTTTCAAGTTTAAAAAAAAAAAATCCTTTACATTTTTGTAAAGTTGTTGAAAATAAATAATAATATACTATTATTTAATAGTAATACAACCAATTATAGAATAATTAATAAGTAACATTAATGATAATAATTTATGAATACAATCTATGTAATATTGAAATTTTGTATACAATAATATATCAGTGTTAATCCAAGAACAACCTCTATATTATCAAAAATAAAGTGGTTTTACTCCCTAATCTTTTTATTGATATACCTAATTAATTTAACTGTTTATAAAGTTTTATTTTACATTACATTTATTGTTTCATATAAAATAATTTGAAAATTGTTATTTTAATAAAAAAGAATTTATATTAATCTATTTTACAAAATTCTATTAATATAATAGATATTTTATTAGAATTTATTTATATTTTAATATATTATATTGTTAATTCTAAATATTACATGAAATAATTAATTATATCCATTTAATATTTATAATTTATTATAATATATAAACTATATGTTTAATATATATGATATATATATATATATATATATATATATATATATATAATACTATATCATATATAATATTCTAAAATCAAAATCTATTATTAATGTAGAAATAATTAATTATAAATATTATAGATATATAATCTATATTTAATTATAGTATAAGAAATATCTATTATAAGATAATTATATTAATTAATACTTAATTATTTAATGTATATTTATATTCTACCTGTATTTTATATAAAGTGAATACCCTAGTAATCAACCTTTTTATAAATGCTAGTTTTGTTTTGTAAATATAGGGAACAATAATGTATATCAGGGTACAGGGTACAATAACTTATTATTGTATATACCAATAAATCATTATATATATATATATATATATATATATATATATATATACATATTGATAGACTATAGATTTTGTGCTTTATGATTTATTTTATGATTTATTTTAATATTTGAATTTTTTACTCTATTTAATATTTTATAAATTCTTATAAGCCTATATGATTTTTATCTCTACGTAATCTTAAATGGGTGAAAGACTCGATAAGCTCTGTTTCTTCCTTCACGCAAGCAATTGCCAAATCTGATATTATTATTATTATTACACCTACATCAGAGTACATCATAACTTATTACCATGACATGTGTAGGACCGGTGACGGGGCGTTCCGTAAGACCATCGAACAGAAGAAGTCTAATACCCCTGAGAACGGGTACCACCTTCGTCACACCTCCAAGAGAATACGCATGGAAAGAGATAAGACCGTTATCGAAAACGGTAATATTCATCTAAATATAGGCCTGTAGTATATATTAACACAATTCTTAATTAGAGATATATTTGTTTATTTGAATTACTATCAAATTTAAATTATAATTTGATATCTGGTATTTAAAATGTATATGAAAGTTAACAAAATTAATGTTAAAATATTAATTACTATTTATTATGAATATTATTAAGCTGCTTTTTTTCACATCAAAAATACAGCCTGATATCGTCGAAATTAAAATCAGGCAGTTTCAGTGTAAATATATATGATTATAAGCCGATATCTGGCATGTCGATACATGATTTACGCATGCATTCATATATCAATTATCTATTATCAAATCTTAAAACTGTGAATACTCGATATCTAGTGAATGTTGAATTTGAATCAGCCGATAATGGGCCATTTTGGTTGTTGTGAAAGCAGCTTTAAATATATAAATATTTTAATAATATATTTAATAAAAGTATGCTGTTAAAAGTAGATTAGATAATTATGTATAATAATATATACAATTATAAATCAATCTCTATAGAAATACATAATTGAATACGTTATTATCATATATAGATATATGAGGTCTCAAATTTTATCATTTAAAATAATTTATTAAATGTATTATGAAAAATACTTTAATATATATCATAGTATTTAATGAATATTATTAGTTTATTAGAGGAACTTTTGTTTGCATCTTCTAAACAAGTGTTATAGCAGATGACATGAACAATTTATAATTAGTATATACTATAATTAAATATAAATATGGCATATCAATATATGACCATCTATAATTAAACTAGTTTTCAAATAAAGTAAATTTAATAATTACTGATTACAAATAGCTTACTTTAATCTATATTTATTTGTAGAACATGATATCTAATCCTATATTTAAAGGTTAAAGTTATCGTTTATTTTAGTATATATATTTATATTAATGTGCATAAATATGATGAATTAATAAACTGTACATCAAACACTTACGAATCAATTCCTGACAACTATCGTAATACTTTTTTAATGTAGATTAATAATTGCGATCGAAAAAATGTAAATTATAATAAACTTATGAATCATTAATTACGCCAAACTCTGAGGCAAACTTATGCCACTAGCTGCATATAATATTCATTGTTTGTATCAATCAAACATGTTAGCTGTTTACTAATATTAGCATGTGCAGTTTGTAGAGTGAATATAGCAATTAAGTATGTGTACAGATTTATACATTCATTGCTTACATGTATTCATTGTTTACATGTATTTACAGAATCTCGAGCCATCGAAAAACTAATAAAAGTAGCGCCGCCGAAAAATCTAAAATTCCCGCTGCTCCCGAAACCGCTCAAGCATGCGTCGTCCGCCCTACCGAAACCGGCGCTCCGAATACCATCATCGGACCAGATCCGCTGCACCAGATCGATGGCAAATCAGAACACTCGAAACGGCTTCGTCGGCTCAACGGTGGCTCCCTCTACGACTCGCCGCATGGACAAGTCTCCCCTCGTGGCCGCCTCCCCGCCTCACTTCCCTCACAAGCCCATATCGTCCGCTCACCTAACCACTACGGCCCCGCTAATGCATCACTCCAGCAGCAAACGGAAGCCAATCCTGGAACACTACAACGCCTACCTGGCTTCTCGACCCGACACCCTAATACACGATATACCCATGTGTTCGGGTGGGGGTGGTGTAGGCGAGCCTGCCCCCGCAGCCCCTACTAAACCCCCCGTCCCCGCCCCCATTACCTCCTTCACCGCGAAACACTCCTGCTACCATTCGATAATAGTCGAGTCCACTAAAAACAAGATTCCGAGGCTTCGAATCATCAAGGTGCCCAGCTATAGCCTGCACACCGGCATCTCACGGCACTAGTACCGACCCTAGAGACAGACACACAGACGGAGTGACATACAGATATTGAGACACACGGACAGAGTGACATACAGACAGAGAGAGAGACACTAGGAACGAGTGAGATTAGGATCTTCAACTATTTTTATTTCCATTTTTATCGAATATCAACGCGCACACGCGCGTGTGTGTGCATGAGTGTATAGGTATATAGGTATATACATACGTGTAATTGTATATATGTGAATAAGTATATACCGGTATACAGGTATATAGCTCATATACTTGTGTACCTTAGACGTCGTACGTTTGTGTACGCTCGTGTATTTGTATACCCCCACCCCTATCCCCCCTTATACCCCCAACCCCCTACACCCAACCCACCCCACCCCTTATTTATTTAAGCGACAGCCACTGTACAAAGAAGACCGTAATTATGAATTCTCGGGGCGCGTGAAATGTACGCGACTAGCGAATGTCTACGAATTATTAATAAATTTTTATATCAATCACTAGGTTTATTTATACAATAGAATAGGATAGATATTTATTGAAATTTATATACTTATTAAAATACTAAAATTTAGTAATAATAATAATAATCTCAATGGGCTTCCAGCTAGTTCTATTGTACTTTTTATGACTGCCTGTTAGAATTATGTAATATATAGAGATCTTCGCTGAATAAAGGACATAGTAATCTCTCTGTCCTTGTTAGTGATTACTTATTTCAGCTACATTCCATGGTCTATACTCAATAGTATATATTTATATATCTATTTCGATAAGTATTAATTCTTCTATAATTCTTATACTCTTCTACTATTCCTATAATCTGACAATGCCTACATCAGATAATAATAACATACATTTGGAGGTATATTTACTTATGTTAATGATTTATTACCACAATTAATATAGGTTAATTTTCAATTAAAAAATTGTATGTAGTCCATAATGTCATCCTATAATATAAAAGTTGCAATTAAATTTATATGCAGACGTTCTTCCTGCGAATTAAATATTAAAGTCTACTAATTTCAGGTGCGTTGAAACATTATTATATATATAGGAGATAAGATTATATGATGTTAGTGTATACAGTACTTAATTATAAATAATGTTTACAATGTAAAGTCTAAACTGTGCATGATACTAATAGAAACACTACTGCTTAGTAGGTTGGTTTATTATGCGGGATTACAACAACGAACTGATGAAACTAAATAGCTTAACCTGATCTATTTTGTCATTCAAACTAATACTTTTATAACATCTGAATACAATTTATACAATACATACATCGGAGATATTGTTACGTGCAATTAAAATACTATAGATAGCTGCATTTAATAATTAATAAATTCAATAGCTTAGGACAAAATTATAAATTATTTTACAAAAAGATTATTGTTACTAAATTATTTAATTTATATACAAAGTAGTAGTCACTTTTGTATACGAGTTGTAATACATCTAATAAAAGTTGTAAATGGTGTATTAGTCTACAAATGCTATGCAATCATAGAGAAATGTATATAGTTTGATCATAATATAGTGTAATTTATGTATAGTATTTGCATTTGTGTTACAAATAATTACATGTCTACAACTCACGCAGATTATAGATAATCTATCAATATAATACATACATGTAGATATCACCTTGCAAGATAACTTCTTGTAAAATTTGTAACTTAACTGGCTGTAAAGAAGTGGTTCCCAACCCATGGGTCATGAGCAGACCCAGTTAATATCGGCCAAAGCGCAAAATAACGAAACATAGCTTGTTTTGGGTTTTAGATTTTCAAAATTCTTAATTAGTATTATTTTGGGCCTATAAATTATAGTTACTAAACCTAACTAAAGTTTAATAATAAAAAATAAATAATTAATACATTTTTCATTGAGTCATGGTATTTTTTAAATTAAGAATTAATAAAAAGGGTTATGATGAAATAAGGTTGGAAACTAATGCTGTAGAGATAGTACTACTTTGATAAAAGTAAGTTGATATTAAATAGATTATATCAGTTTAATTCTTTTTTTATAGAGGTAAAGGGTATCACCTAGTATTACAACTATATTTCGTATATTGGCGGAATAGTGTATAGTGTATGACCATTACAAAAGGTAGGTGAGGTAGTGTGACGATGTTGTAACGGAAACGAAGATGTAGAAATATAGCCTATAATGTTTACTTACTTTTCCTCATCAGATCGAGCTTGATCGGTAGTTCAGTACACGTTACCTCCATTCATCTCTATCACTCAACGCTATCAGTAGTTCCTCATTAGTGTACATAGTGTCCTCTCTTAAGTGGTCTGAGTATGTTTTCATAGGCATCAAGGCCCTCAAGGAATTGGGATAAGTGGATACCAGAGTAATACTTCACTCACTGTTTCGCTTCTGTTTCTCCAGCAATGACTAGAAATTCGCCGTTGTCGCCTATTGTATCTGTTATTCAACTCCTTATTTGTAGCGTGGTCTCTCCATGACTTGTTTAATGCAAATGTTTACGTAATGTAATATGTCGCCATTAAAAGTCTATTATGCTGCTTTTAATTTGTAATGCTATTATTCTGCTAATATGTCGCCATTAAAAGTTTATAATTAAAAGTTTATTATGCTCCTATTATAATTTGCAATGCTATTATGCTGCTATTAAATGTCTATTATAATCATAGCAGCATAATATACTTTTAATGGCAACATAATAACATTACAAATTAATAGCAGCATAATAGACTTTTAATAGCAACATAATATCATATTGTAAACATGTGATGCTGTTATTTATGCTATTATGCTGCTATTATAGTCTATTACTGTTAGCTAGGAATGAATGAATACCGAGGTACATTACGTGATAGTGGGCGATGGCGAAAGGAGTTTTGTTTGGACAACATTTAGGAGATATGATATGATATATATATATATATAAATTATATATATAAATTTACAATAAATTAAAAATTATTTTTTAGAATGTTTGAATTGAATTTATTCATAATAATCACTATTCACTATTGAATTTAGTAACCCAACTTGAATTGAATTCATTAACCGATGATATTTTAGTGGTATTGTTGTAAGTTAAGGTGAGACGCTTTAATCTTTTGGCTCTATCTGTAAATTATGTGAAATTTGTCGTTATATATATACCTATATACATACATGTATATATATATATATATATATATATATATATATATATATATATATATATATATATATATATATATATATATATATATATATATATATATATATATGTGTGTGTGTTTGTGTATATATTAATAGTAATGATAATATGATCAGGTTAATTCCTACTTCAGAATGATGTATAGGTGTACTATATAGTAGATTGTAATCAGTGATGGCCACCTATCCAGGATCGCCGATCAATGATCGCGATCCTGCCCATCACTGATTATAATGAACATCTCATGTGTTTCAAGTTTGAAACTTTTAACCCCCTCGTTGTTATACATAGAGCTAGAGAGAAAAACTTTCTCTCTAGCTCTATGTTGATATCGAACACGGCCGATGTAGCATACAATTAATGTAAGCAAATAGTATGCCATTGTTTATATATAATTCAATTACTTTAATAAAATCATTTTAGTATTGTATTTTGCTATTTTATTATGATATTAAAGTCATATTAACAATACCTCCTATAAACTCCGAGGTTATAGGAGGTCTTGATATTAAGGTCATAATTATGTTACTAATTTAGATAGTATTTATTGTGCAATAACGTATTGTATAAAGGGGCGCTGGAAATATTTTGTATGGAGGGGGGACTTAATCAAATATTATGGTAAAAGTTGGGGGGGGGGGAAACCAATACATAGGAGGTCCCCCTAGATTTTAGAGTGGGGGAGACATATCCCACCGTCCCCTTGTTGCAGCGCCCCTAATTATACACGAAAGGAAGATACATAATATATAAGTTTACATAATATATAACTATAGTATACATTTAAAATAATATATATATATATATAATATAAACATACCTCTATCCCTTTTAAATTGTTTTGCGTAGGATACAAATACAGAAATCAAGCATAACGCAATGACCACGAGGATGATGTTTACGTAAAGTGGTTCTACAACAAACACAGTAGTCACATTATTAAACGCACAACGCTGTACCCATACATGGTTACTACATAGGTTAATGGTTAACTAAATGGTTAATGGTTAAACCTATGGTTAACCATATATGGTATACTAATGTATGTATACATACATTAGATAATATTTATTAATACAGTTATTCACCCAATACATAGTGATGTTATTTACATGCATTAGTTATAATATTAATATTCCGATAATTCTAGATGGCTTCGAGTGCCGTATAACCTACGTACCATCACAGTTGATGGGCTAAACAAATTATGGGGGGGAAGGGGGGGGGGGGTTATTGTCAACATTACCGGAGTGTAGTACTGACCGGTAGGTTACATTACGTAATCCACTGTACGACGTACATTGTACATTGTACGTGTAACTAACCCGAATCACTAACTACAACAATGTATGTCGTACATAGTCATACGACATTAGTGACACGTGCAATGCACGTCGCGCATAGTAACACGCAGTTATAGAGGCTAAATGTTTGCGATCAAGAAAGCCAGCAGCACAATACTTTCAGATTTCGGTTATCGACAATCCGAAGAAGATACAACTAATCTATTGTTTATGAAGGTGTTAATAGTATGAAATTATTTACGCTCGAAAAATCTATTAACCTGAGTAAATTGTATTTAGTATATAATTGTAAATATAGGTCTATGGAGATATATGGTAATGCGAGTTAACTTCCAGACAGCGTGTACAATACTGCCAGCTATTGCGTTCCGGTATCCGTATATAACTAATATATATTTCTTTACGACTTGAATAATTAATATTTGTAACTTCATCCATAGAATTGCTCTATCACGTCTTATCACTGTATGCTATTCTCGAGCTGCTTGCATGATGGGTAGGAATTTCATAATCAGACGAATAGTAATAATTCTACTTGAGATGGATTAAGCTAATAGTAATACCATGATACTGTGCTATTGCGTATTTCTTAACTATAAATATAATACCCCGTTCGTGTTGGTCAGTCTGTGTGATGTAATACATTCATTTTATATAATTCGTTGTATTGTTCTGCAGTATTCTGCAGTATATATACTGCATATGTAGATGAATCTCATACATACGTAAATACATGTAGCTCCACTCTACTTCACACTGATATCGATACTATTCCATTCGTTTGCACGAGCTCGTAAAACTTCTCAGCTTCATTTAAAGTACAGCTATTCTAGGTACTGCGGTCACAATACAATCTCGGATACGAATTGCATATGTATTCCAGTATCTAACTGTCCACCTCTTCCTCGGTGTATAGTGATATTCGTGGATAGGGGCGCTGTACCAGGGGGGAAGTGGGGATATGTCCTCCCCACTTTATGGGGGTTAATCTAGGGGGACCTCCTATGTATTAGTCCTCCTTACTTTTACCACACACATTATTTTGATTGGTTGTTCCCCCCCACTACATACACACCATCGTTCCAGAGCCCCTACTCGCGGCCCTTATTGATCGGGTGATGACCTGACCGGTTAACTTTACATGTGTGCTCATTTCATGATGTGTTCATCTTGAGCAGTGTTTCTAGTGGAACCCCTCGTGGGATATTACGAATCTTGAGAATAATAACCAATTAGATTACATAATGGTAAGCAAAGGTGCATGACCCTTGTCATGACCTACACTTGTGTGACCTACCCTTGTGTTATGACTCATGACCTATCCGTGTATCATTACCGATCCTCGTGTGTCACATTTGACCACCCACTCGACCCACATTGAGGTGTGA
This sequence comes from Osedax fenrisi, assembly GCA_964019155.1. Lineage (NCBI taxonomy): Eukaryota > Metazoa > Annelida > Polychaeta > Sabellida > Siboglinidae > Osedax > Osedax fenrisi. The sequence goes on along the minus strand of OZ025244.1, from coordinate 6,346,383 downwards.
ATTTACCTCAAACAAGATCATCCCGGTAGAGGAGACTGGAAGTGGTGATTTCGACTACAAAAAATAGCTCAACAATATACTTAAAAAAAGAATACAATTTGACCTCGAAAGACTGAAGAAATCAGATATATAGCAATAATTCAATGCCATACTTAGAGACAATTTCAAGGAATCTATTGGATGTAGACGTGGAATACCTGACGAACACGTTATATTACGAGCCACATAGAAATATAAGTTATTGGGAAGAGTAGAAGTAAAAAAGAAACATGGATGCATGATGAGTCATAATTGATGACCTACTGTTATTTGGCGATGACGAAGAAGCTAATATAAACATCACATACAACTTCAGAATACCAGATCTGTAACGAATCAGTCCAGAAAGCGATGCAGGAAGCTAAAGAGAAATGGAGCGATGCTAATGAAGTCGAACTATCTAAACTTAACAGTACTTAAGTTTATACAGTTGTTTTAACTATATAATATAATATACTATATAGCTCACAAATCTATAGAAAGAATAAAATTAATATAATAAAATATATGAATGTCTCATAATTAGGATTATGAGTAAATTACTAGAATGAATGATATATATATATATATATATATATATATATATATATATATATATATATATATTATGTTATAATTGTGTTAATTAATATACTATATATTTAATATATTATAACTTTATATTTAAATGTTACAAACCTTCTTCTTCTGTTATTTCTAAAATAATATTATAATGGATAGCAAATGATTCACATAAATAAAATGTATATAAATTAAACAATATAATATATATATATATATATATATATATATATATATATACCCAGAAACGTCGGGTTGGGTACGGAAAGCAATTTAAAATCAGGAATAGTTATAATCAATAAATAATAGATAGGCAAATGATCAAAAACCGAGCAACGCTGTATCGGAACGGCTTGGGTTTGGGTTTTAGACATTTTTTTAAAACATATTTTGTAATATTTAAATTATTTTTTGTATTTTTTAATATATTTTTAAAAATATATTTACACTAATTTTTAAAATATTAAACAAATATTTTTCTACATTTTTTATATTTTAGCTAACACTTATTTTATTGTATGTATAGCAATGCATACTCAGGAATAACTATAATTAATAAATAATAGATAATAGGAAAATAATCAAAAACCGAGCAACGCCGGGTAGGGTATACCGGGTATATATATATATATGGCTAGTATATACACACACATATATATATATATATGTATATATATATATATATATATATATATGCACATCATTAACCTGTAGTCGTAGTAGTAGTCGTAGTTGTCTGTAACTGTGATGTAGTATCGCTAGCATAAACAACCGTATGATTACGCAGCAATATCGTAAACGTGTCGTTGATGTTATCCAGCGAGTATTCCGTCGAAGAGTTATATCGTGAAGAGTTTGATAGGCTGACGTTATAGTTAGCCGACTCCATTGTTATACTGGTGTCGTATGTCAATCAGTAACACGAAGGAATTGTTGATGATTGTTCATTTAACGCCTACATTTATATTATTATTATTATGGTTTCTTTATAGATTTGTCAATATTCTGATATGTATAAATATAATATAATAATAAAATATTATAGTAAACGAATAATGTTAATATGTTTTATTATTTATTATTAGTGAGTAAGTGCTTTCTTGGAAAATTATGTATATTAAATATCAAGATTATATTCAATAATATATATTTTATAGTATTATATAGTTTACCTATATATATATACCAGTGATGTAAATGATGCTCAAATCTAAAGCATGATGCAGTCTCAGTCTCAGTTACTTAAAGTCTCAACTCGGCTCGGGCTCATTTTGTTAGAGTCTCGGCTCGGCTCGGGCTCGTTTGGCTAGAGTCTCGGCTCGGCTCGGGCTTGTTTTTTTCCGAAAATGAAATTCTCGGCGCGGCATAAATAACCAAAAGTCTCGGCTCGGCATCAAAAAGCTCGGTATTATGTACACCAATAGATGAAATTTACATTATTATTCACTGAATCGCGAAGTTGGCGCAGATTATTTTTTTTAAATTGATGTAAATGTGAAATATATAAAAATTATTATTAAAATGTAATTTCAAAAAAGCATCATTTCGGCTCGGTATTATTTTGTAAAAGTCTCAATTCGGCTCGGGCTCGTTTGGCTAGAGTCTCGGCTCGGCTCGGGCTCATTTTTTTCCGAAAATGAAAGTCTCGGCTCGGCATCAAAAATAAAAAGTCTCGGCTCGGCATCAAAAGCTGGGCATCATTTACATCACTAATATATACCTAATTCTAGCTAATACTTTAATTAATTTATATGATTATAGATGAAATTGTAAAATATTAACTTTATAGGTATATATCCTAAGGCTATATCTATACGTATATTTACTAATGATAGAATATATTTATAGTTGTAGACTCAATATTTTTTCTATAACAGAAACTCATTTTCAATTATATTGTCCTCGTACTTTTAAAACATTATTTATTGTAAATTAAAATTTGTAATAGCTTTTATTTAGATTCAATAATAAATGTATATTCTGGATTAGTTAGCACGTTTAACTGAAACAAAGACTTCCCATGGAAATAAGCATCTCTCTCGTGAACGCTCGCAACCAAAACACCGAGTTTATTTTCAGCTGAAGTACACATAAAAGGGGCGTGAACAATTTTATTGGTTATCATTTGAGTGTATTCGAAGTCGCCAATGTCGTCAATGTCTGTTTATTCTATTATATATATAATGTAATGTACAATGTACAATGTTATACTAACCGATAGTATATTTAATAATGAACATACTATTAGAATATATATAATGTATATATAGATATTAAATGAATATATCAAACTAACACGGGAACATAGTTATGATATCTGCGAGTTAACTAGTCTATTACAACTATTACTAAAGACATATCGTGTATATTTCTATTATAGATATATGTATATAATAATTCAATGAAATGCGTATATATTCATTATCAACAGTTTCATTTTAATAATTATAAATTTGATTAATTTAGTATTTTAAAATTGTTTTTTATAATTAGGGCGTAACATGAATTTTAATGTATTAGTTAAACTACCGAAGGCATATCTTCAATACATTAATTGTTTTATATTGTGCAATATCATTATACACAATTTAATAAACTTACACTTAAATGATTCTGAACACGATGTTTATCGGACATTATTCTTAAAATATTTTAAAATAATGTATTATTATATATTAATGCAAACAAATATTATATATATATATATATGATGAAGTATACTTATATGGTTTATGGATATATATGGTTTATTATGCACTAAAGTGTTACTACTCCTCCCAAGTGCACTTAAAATAAATAATAAACAGTAAAACACAAAAACAAAAACAACAACAACAATAAACTAACAAAACAAAGTAGAAATAAAAATAAAGAAATATAAAATATAATAACAATATAATGCAATTAGATGGTGGATATATTTGATTTGAGATGCATATTGAAGGAGGTGGGATATTATTATTGAATATTGAAATAAATACATTCCAGAGAGATGGAATAATATATAATTTATATGATAATGAACGTTTCAGGAATTTAAGGGAGGATGGCTATGCATATCCTATATTCCACAGGATAAGGAGATATATACCATAAGCGTAGGTGGTGAAGCGAATTAAAGTCAATCAAATATATATGAAGCAGTGGTGGAATATATAGCTTTCTGGGTAATAGAAATGAATCGAAGTATACTTTGATTCCTCTATAGAGATCGGTTTATAGAGTAACCAATTAGGTATACGTTAAAAGGAGTCAGTAGAGGAATATTAATATAGTCTAATATTGAAGATGGATTGTGTATATGATCTGATTTATATATATATATATATATATATATATATATATATATATATATATATATATATATTTATAAGTTTATAAGTATGCTTTATAAATGTATTTTCATATATTTCTTATATTTGAATTCTGAGATAAAAAACATGCCTGCCTATAGGAGACATTATTATATACATATATGTATCGATAGCAGTGCTATCATAGCACTATAGTATATAGAGGTATGCCCAGATTCTATTGAATATATCACACACACATGTACTCGCATACGAGTGACAACAACAACAATAAAATGGATATACAGTTTACATTGTACATCGTACACTGTACATTGTACATTCATATAATAGTATAGGTTATTGTTTAAACTATTGTTATAAGTATAAGGTATAACGTCTATTGTTGTTTATTTGGGATATAATTCATTACATACTTACACTACCACATTACATGTTGACGTCGTTAAGCTCCAGTGTGACAGCGGTATTATGTATATCGGAATTATTCAGACATTTTATATGTAGGTTATACTTTGTCATTATTGAATTGCAAATCTGAAAATACAGGATCTGAAATCACTCCATTATAACACTCAGATATATCTTTAACTACTACATATTAAGTATTTCTATCAATATTGTTAACTTTAATAATATTATATATATAGTAGTAAAATTACAATTATACTTGTTATAACACGTGTACTTGTACAGTAACAACACCTATCATATAAATCATTATTTTTTTTTTTTAATAATTACGAGAAATAATTACATTATACTATTTATTTGATTGTTGTTTTTTATTGTTATTGTTATTGTTATTGTTGTTATTGTTGTTATTTAAAATATGATTTTTATTTCTGCCAATATGAAGTATTACCTACAATCATTAGTATATAGAACGTAAACTACCATTGTATCTATCCATTTTGCTTTGGTTACAATTAACCTATTCCATTAACCCACCTACATCATTTTAGAATACATAACTGTAATTAACCGGTGTAACTATAATTACTGTAATTAGCTAGTATACTGGTATATGATTCATATATATGTATATATGAATCATATATACATATATTATATGATATTATCGGTACAATTATAATATTCTATTTCAGTATATCGCATTAATGCGATAATTATATTATAATTATAATTATACAACACTATTTATTATCAATATAACATGCACTATTACATTACTATAAGTTATAATCTCATAGATACACATTGCACTATTCATAGTTTTATAATATCCGTTAATATATTGGTATTTTTAGAGATTATTTCAGTCATGACTTATTTATAATAACAAATAAAGACAACAATTTTGTGAGATCTCTCAATATCGGTTTCTTTATTTGTAATGGTTTATTGAATATATTAACTAATATAAAGACAAATATATATATATATATACATATTTATGTATATATATAGATGTATGTCCCTCTAAGGGAAAGTGACCTAATACGGAAACTTTATAAATAAATGGTCATTTATAAATAAATTAACATTTTATGACTCATTATTTTTATTCAAAAATTACAATATATTAATATTATATTATTATAGATATTATTGTGATTTTAAAATTTTATTTAATCTTTTAATTCCATAGATAACGGGGGTGTCCGTATTCGGTACCCATGTCCGAATACGGACATCCTATATACCACTAGATAAACTATATATTATTGATGAATCATTTAGTCAAATTATAATTACATTATTTATAATTAATTTAATAACAATTTATTCTAATTTAATTAGTTAATAATTTTTATTTATTTATTATTTTGTTTATTAATACAATTTAAGTATATACATAATACACTTTTTAGATTTAGCTTTATTGGTGATATTACTATTATAAAGCACGCGATTTTTATGAAAATCATAATAGTTCATACGCTGTGCGCTGATTGGTTATAGGGTGTCTGTATTAAGACTTATAGAGTGTCCGTATTAGGGACTTATATGATATCTTGATATATGCTTATAACTTAATGAATATTTTATAAAAAATATAGAAATTATATATTTAATTTTTGAATTATTTATTTTTTAATAATATAGTGTTATATTTTATATTGATACATTTGTATATTCTTTAGAAGGTTTTAAGTCGACTTTTTTATCATAAATTTAAAATCGTAATAAAAAAATCAGTTTATTGGATATATCAACAATATTTTGAATAATTAAAAAATAAAAAATACTTTTTTTGACTATTTATATAATTATGAATATTTTATTTTAATATTACAATTTTTTTTGTAGGATTTATGGTTTCTGAGATACAGTGAGTGTCCGTATTCGGGCAATGTACGTATTCTGTTACTTTCCCCTACAAGAGAACTATACTATACACGTGATAATAGCGTATACTACTCCGAAGGTATCCCGAATATTAATACTAATATCATCATTACCTACTAATATCATACCTACTAATATATCGTAAAGTAACCAGTACCGGGAAACGGGAAAACCTCGGTCCTCCAAAGAATAGAAGATCATCGACAGTCACTCAGGTGGTGGTGTGTTTATCATAAGTTAGGCTAATTAAGTTAGGCTAACGGACTAGAGTTCTACAAAAAAGACTGGAGGCCTTCCCTATCCCTGAACTACCGATCGAACAAGCCGGGTTACGAAGAGGTAGAGGAACTAGATGAACACTCTCAAAGGTATGGGAGTACCTGAACATTTGATTGTCATGCTTAGTAACTTGTATACAAATCAGGAAGCGACTATAAGGACAGAGTATGGTGAGACAGGCAACATACCGATTGGTAAAGGTTTTTGAACATTCTATCTCCATTGCTATTCAACATCTATGCAGAAAAGATAATGCGAGAGGCTCTAGATAAGTGGGGCAAAGGCATTGGCATAGGTGGAAGGAAAGTATCAAACCTGAGATATGCGGATGACACCACATTGATAGCCGGTAATAGAGAGGACCTTATAGAACTTATAGAAAAAGTCAAACCGTTGAGTGAGAAAGCTGGGTTATATCTAAATGTCAAAAAAACTAAGGTGATGGCAACAGGAGAACTAGATTCTATAATAGTTGATGGCGGAAATATAGAAGTAGTTGAAAGATTTGTGTTCCTGGGAGCCTTGATAACAAGTGACGGACAAATAGGTATGGAATTACGCAGAAGAATTGCAATGGGGAGTCCGAGGAAAAATTTTAAAGATAGAGATTTAAGACTGGCCACTAAAGTAAAAATTGTACAGACACTTATTTTCCCGATTATTCTATACGGTGCAGAAACCTGGACTCTAAAGAAGAAGGAAAGAGCAAAAATCGATGCTTTCGAAATGTGGTGTTGGAGAAACCTGCTTGGAGTGACCTATATAGATAGGAAGACAAATATAGAAATCATTGCTAGCATAAAACCCAAAATAACGCTAGAGGCAGAAATTGTCAAACTTGCCTTATCATACTTCGGACACGTGGTGAGAGCGGATGGAGCTACAGCTGATGCTAGGAAAGATGGATGGTCAACGGCGAAGGGGTAGGCCACACATAACGTGGCTGAACAATGTGCAGAATTATATAGCCAACGACAACATCATGAAGATACTAGCAGAAGCCAGAAATAGAGTGATATGGAGAGGAACTGTCATGGACGTCGCCAGGGGTCGGTTACGACTCGACGGCACAAGGTAACAAGGTAACGGACTATAGTCGAGTGTCATCTGCGACTCGAGACCAGGTTGTTCCTCAGAGTAATGATACATTATCACGTGACATGCTCGAACCAATCAGGAGTAATGTAATATATCACGTGATAGGTTCCGACCAATCATGAGATACTAGTGAAATTCTTGCTATCAATTGATTATAAATTTATCTTTAAAGTAGAAAATCTAATCACTAGACATGTCGTCAGACAAACTGCAGTTTCCCTTTCACTACTCGACGACATATGCATAGAGTTGTATGTATGCGGACATAAACACCGAACAAATTTAACTATTAACAATATAATAATGAAATAAATGTAATGAAAATAAATAGAACAATCAGATATATGAGAAGAGATAGTAGTTAGCTAGAGCGGTAAATATACACTGTTAAAAATTAGGGTACAGCGAATTTAATTTATAGGGTAGAGATCGTTAAAATATCACAACAATTTACCATGTACCCTATTTAGGGTACACGACTTTTAAACTCACTCCTAGTCTATAGACTATAGTCTATAGTCTATAGACTCTAGTCCTAGCCTATAGGGTACAATATATATATATATAGTTAGGGTACATGTATGTTAAATATTAGGGCACCTGACTGTTAAATGCACTATAGTGTACCCTATAGGGTACACTATATATATTTATTAGGGTACATGATTATTATATGTACATTTCAAGCAATCCAACTATGGTAATTATCATACAATTGCACTAGGGTACACTGTATCATATAATTAGGGTACAACCAGCTAACATTATTTAGGGTACCGTTTGTTAATTTTTAGGGTACTGATCGTATTTATTCAAATTGTACCCTAATTAGGGTACGGATACGGGGAAACTACTTACACCCTAAAAAAGGCACTAGCTCATTGTTAACAGTATATGCAGCGCTCACGTATACGTTTAATTCGGAAACGTTTAATTATTTGTAAAGTATATATTTGTATACAAATAAGGTAGCGAATTCTACGAAAAGATTACACATTTACAAAATAGTCCGACAAGGAGGTTAAACTACAATTGACTATAGTCACATGTTGATCGATTATTACATAGATTTGTTTCTGTATCAAATATCGACATAGGATGAAAACCAGCACGTACATTTAATACCACGTGGTAACAGCCACATTGTTCAGTAAGTTCCATAAGTAAGTTCTTATACGACGTGATTGTGATTTACGTTTATTACGTAATAATAGATCATTGTGCATATAGGCTCGCATATCACATCGGTAAAATACTCTTTTAGTGAAATATGTTTATAAAATGATATACATATATATATATATATATATATATATATATATATATATATGTATGCATGAATTAATGAAATAAGTTTATAGATGAAGTATGAAGTAGGATCAGAGAAAGCGACAAGATTAATTGATGTATATATGCATAAGTATATACACACGTATATTGTACGTCGTACACAAATACACACATATATATATATATGTATATATATATATATATATGATATATTTAATTAATGACTGATACATTGTTTAGTGATCCTACAATTGATTGTGATCCAAATAATTGTAATATTAATTTTAATATATCTTCTCCATATTTGTCAGTTAAAGATTTTAATAATATTCGACATGTTAATCATAAGTTATCAATTTTTCAATTAAATGATAGAAGTTCGATAACAAATGTTGATGCTTTATAAATTGTATTATCTACAATTAATTCAAAATTGTATATTATTTCCATTTATGAAACATGGTTTAAACAATATAATTTACAATTATATAATATTGAAGGTTATATTTCGTTTCATACAACTAGAATTGATAAACATGGTGGAGGTGTTGTATTATATATTAATAGTAAATACAAAACTAATAAAATTAATCATTTATCATATAGTAACTCATTTATAGATTGTATCACGGTTGAAATAGAATTAAGTATTAAAAATATAATTATTAGTTCAATATATAGACATCCATCGTTAAAAAAAGATTCTTATGTATGTTTAAATACCTTTATTTAATTCTTTAGTCAATTTCAAAATAAGAAAATTATATTATGCGGTGACTTTAACATTGATTTACTTGATGATAATATTCATACAAATCATTTTTTAAATACACTTCAATTAAACAATTTATTTCAATCTATTAATAATCCATCTCGTATAACAGACAAAACTGCAAAATTAATAGATAATATATTTTATAAGGGAAATTTATCTAATATATGTTCAGGTATCTTAAAATATGATTTAACTGACCATTTACCATTATTTATTATATTGGATATAGAAAATCACAATATAAAAAATGTTAACAAAATAAAAAAACAAAATCACAATATTGATAATCAAAATAATATATTAAATTTTAAAAATAACCTTGAAAAAACAGACTGGTCATTTATAAAATCAAATGATTTGAATTATTCTATGGAGTTATTTTTAAATTATTTTATCAAATTATATGACAAATCTTGTAGTGAAATTAGACATTTACAAAATAATCGTATAAAATCACAGTTACCCTGGTAATTATCTTGATAAGCAACACTACTTCTACAATTACCTTGTCATTGCCTAAATCTGATAATAAAAAAAAATATAATATATATGTATAGAATTATTTTAAACATTACCCGAATTATTTATTATTACATATATGTTTATGATGGATATAATGAATACTTATGATTAGTGCGGTGCATGTCATGCACATGCGCATACGATTATGTTTAGTTATGTTAAACTATTTGTTAAATTAATTACCTATACAACATCAATACAATTTATGAATATTTTCTATATAGGATTTCCAACATATATTGTAATACACTGGGTTAATAATAAAAAAGGTATAATATATTAATACGTATTAAATCACGTACATGAATCTAGTTCGGTATTATCATTCGATATTACATAATTATTGTCATGCATTTATTCACTTAATACATTTAGTACAATTAGTATTTGACGATTGAATTCTGTTCACTTTTCGAAGGAGATGCCGAAGGAGATGCTGATTTACAATACATGTAACTAGTGGTGTAGGTCTTTCTTACGTTCTTCTTAGTTTCTTTATCTATGTACATTTTCATTTTACATATCTATATATATATATATATGTATAGAAAATCATATGGTGAAAATAATTATACAGTTTATTCATAGATAGATTTATAAAATGTAATTTTACATTATATATATATATATATATATGCATATATGCTATATTTGAATGAATAAATGAATTCAGTTTATAGAAAAAGTCTAAGGAGGATCAGTGAAAGCATCAGATTTATTGATTACATTGAAACCTCTAACAGTATGAGCAATGTCATATCATCATTTTCTTTCTAATAACAAAATAAACAAAAATAATGATAAACATAATAATAAAGTCATGATTATGACTAGTAATATAAACAAACAATGAAATTATTAAATAAAAGGTTAACCACATACACAAATAATAGAAATTTAAAAATTATATAGATTTAAACCTATATATATATATATTTATGTAAATATAAACTTAATTATAAGTTACAACACATACTATTGTAGATATTCATCACCCACCTAATAATACACATTCCGATCTAAATACAATATAATACAAGTACATCTTAACATGTTAACAAACCTGTAGGTTACGAATGCTACATAGCAACAACTAACCTACTATTGTTTATAAGTATTTAATTGATTAAATTTCAATAATGGTATGTACAAGGTACAATGTACAATGTACAATGTACATTGTACACTGTACAATGTACAGTATGCATTTGACACTATTTTAGTTTTGTATCAATCTAGAATGTTATTTATAATGTTAAATTCGAACGGTGTAATATTGCGTATATGAAGGAATTAAAGAAGATACAAAAGAAAGATATATTATGCGGGCGTGCCAATTAATATAGCAATACTATAATTCACCATGTTAAAAGATAGGAGAAATAGACATGGAGTATTATTAAGTAATATGGTTTAATTTCTTATCTATAGTATACTAGCTATAACTATAGCTAAGTATATAGGGGAAAGTAACCGAATACGGACAGTAACCGAATACGGACACTCTCGGTATCTCAGAAACCATAAATCCTACAAAAAATTTTTTAATGAATATATAATATATAAAATATTCATAATTATAAAAATAGTCTAAAAAAGTATTTTTTATTTTTGAATTATACAAAATATTGCTAATATATCCAATACATTGATTTTTTTATTACGTTTTTAAATTTATGAAAAAAAATGTCAACTTAAAACCTTCTCAAGATTATACAAATGTATCAATGTAAAATATAACACAATATTATTAAAAAATAAAGCATTCTAAAAATTATATTTTTAATTTATATATTTGTTATCAAATAATCATTAAGTTATAAGCATATATCTAGAGGTAATATAAGTTCCTAATACGGACACTCTAAATGTCTTAATACGGACACCCTATAACCAATCAGCGCGCAGCGTATGAACAATTCTGATATTCATAAAAATCGCGTGCGTTATAATATAAATACCACCAATAAAGCTAATTCTAAAAAAAATTATTATTTAGATAATTAAATTGTATTATTAATTAAAAAATAATAAAAATAAATAAATTATTAACTAATTAAATTAGAATAAATTGTTCATAAATTAATTATAAATAATGTAATTGTAATTTGTCTGATTGATTCATCAATAATATATAGTTTATCTAGTGGAATATAGGGTGTCCGTATTATAATACAGGGTGTCCGTATTCGGACATGGGTACCGAATACGGACACCCCCGTTATCTATGGAATTAAAAGATTAAATAAAATTTTAAAATTATAATAATATCTATAATCATATAATATTAATATATTGTAATTTTTGAATAAAAATAATGAGTCATAAAAAGTTAATACCATTTATTGTTAAAGTGTCCGTATTAGGTTACTTTCCCCTACGTTTTGTCTTATATATATATATATATATAGCTAATAAAACACGTATATAAAGCCTTAATGATTCATATGCGTAGTAAAATATTCTATATAGATATACATTTAATAATGCTATATATCACATATGATTATAAATTATTAGATTTTATTCTAAATAATTACATATTTATGTTTTATTTTTATAATTATGTAAATTGAATTTATTCTAAATAATGTCATATTTATATTTTATTTTTATAATTATGTAAATTGTTGTATTACGTTTTTAATCTATATATCACATATATTTTCATTGCAGAAGGTTTTATAAAAAATATTGAATAATAAAAAAGTTATAAATGTTTTAGTAATATCATAAAAAAATGTTATTGAGTAAATTAATGTTGAATAATAATTATTAACTTTAAATTACTATTTTTAAAAATATAATTACAAGCTACAAATATATTTCAGTCTAAATGATACAGGGGAGAGTGCTCTAATATCGACATGCACGTAATATCGACATCCTAGAGATCTCCAAAAATATAATTCCAATCAAAAAATAATTAATGTATGAAATGTTAATCAATATAATTCTAATATATTTAATAATAATTTTTTTTTTAATATTTATATTTTTTTAAATATAAACAAAACACATTTTTTCGTTACAACTCAAACAACAAATACAAAATTTAAAAATATAGGTATTTTAAATATTTTAAATACATTTTATAGATCTAATTATATTTTACAATGCACTCATAATATTTTATATTTTTCATAATTTGTTACAAAGTTATAAACGTTTACCTAAGCAACATACATTTTCATACATTTTAACACATAATATCGACACCACTGTTATCTCAGAGTTAAACAAACTAAATTAAATCTTAAAATAGCTATTATATGTATACTTAGGTAAACGTTTATAACTTTGTAACAAATTATGAAAAATATAAAATATTATGGGGAAAATTGTAAAATATAATTAGATCTATAATATTTATTTAAAATATTTAAAATACCTATATTTTTAAATTTTGTATTTGTTGTTTGAGTTGTAACGAAAAAATGTTTTTTGTTTATATTTAAAAAAATATAAATATTAAAAAAAAAATTATAATTAAATGTATTAGAATTATATTGATTAACATTTCATACATTAATTACCTATAGGTACCTATATACCTACGTAATACTTATAAATACAATTTGGAAATATTTAATTGAGAAATAATAAAGTTATGGTGATTTATTGTTAGGGTATCGGTATTCGAGTACCCCCCCCTATATATATTTTATGTTTACGTTTATGTACAATATTGGTATAATTAATGTATCTATATATAATTACATTTCCGTCGCAAGAGGTTTTATCAATAAATCTTAGTTTAAAGATAAATAAAATCGAAAATTATAAAATAATGTAATGGCGTTGATTGTTTGAAAACAGGAAATAATCATTTGAAAGCGTCATCTACATAATTAATTCATAATAATTATTTATGAACACATTATTTAGAAGATGACAGATAATTTAGGTTTCATATAAAATCAATTTTTGATAGTTATATATAACTTCAATATATTGAATATTTCGTCACGATTTTTTTATTGTAAATGAAGGATAATTAATTATAAATTATAATTATTTAATAAAATAAAAATTGATTTATAAAATTTATTAGTACAAAATGAACGTCGCTTGTCCCTTTAACCAATTAATATGAAGTGATATATATATATATATATATATATAATATATATATATAATATATATATATATAATATATATATAATATATAAATATAAAATATAAATGTACCTTTATCTACTTTGTTCCTTTTGAAGTACAATACAAATAATAGAACCATGAAAAAGAATCCAAAAATCACGAAGAAAATATAATTATAATAATCTAAAAAATAATTTTAAATAAATATATATCATGATATATATATATATATATATATATATATATAATATATGAATTAAATCAGTTTATAGACACATTCTAAGGAGGATCAGTGAAAGCGATAACATGTATTGATTCCCCCTGACAACATGTACAGTGTACATTGTACAACAACATGTATATTGTACAGTTCTATAGAACTATATATATATATCATCATATTAATTCGGATACAAATTTAAACTTAATAACATAATAAATCAATTTTATTTGTATAATAAAAATATAATAAATTAAACATAAAAAAGTAGGTGTATACACCTATGATGTATACATCATAAGAAAATATATAATTAAGAACACACACATTTTTTATAAAATATTAAAATTAATTTGAAAAAATTTGAAAAAAATATGTATTGAGTCTTGTAAGTATATAAGTGGTGACAAATGATACGTAGACATGACGTATATGCATACTCTTAGGTGCACAGTGAATGGGACATCAACAATAATAAATCAGCTAATTTATAAGGAGACATGCAATTGCACCATATTCCTGACAAATATAAATATACTGATATATTAATGGAGCCACAATCAATCCAGTGATACAAAACTACAGTATAATTGTCACATTCCAGCTATTTCATTTATTCACACACACACACATATACACACACACATATATATATATATATATATAAGATGATATATATTTAAAGTATGTATAATACATTTAATAAGTAAAATAAAAAATAAAAATATGATTCTGTATTAGGATTAGGATTCCTAATTTCATAATATATGAATGAAAACTATAAATAAACACAAACTCATATGTATATTTTATAAATAATACTGTTTTTTTTTTAATAAATAAATTTTTTTAATACTTTTCAAATAATGTTGATTTTAATACTTTTATAATACTTTTTTTTCCGAATAATAATAATACTGTTTTTAATCATTTTTAATATAATATAATACAGTTTTATTAAATATATATTTTTTAAAACTATCTAAATATATGTATCTAACAATAATTTTGTTAGGGCTTTTTTCAAAACATTTATTGTTTATAGCATTATTTTTTTAAATATTACAAAACATTATATTATTATTATTGAGTTTTGGACCTATACAAATATATTTAGTTTTTAAATAAGGTTGTATTCATGAGTGGTAAAATAAATATGCCTTTTAAAAAAATAAAAAACTTAATTTTATTAAAAATAAAATATTATTTAAAATAAATATTATAATTTCTACGAATACGATTATATATGAATAATATATTTCTAATTATTAATAAGTCGTCAACATTTAACATATACTTATGTTTTAATAGGTTAGATAAACTACTTAATTTCATATTTATATATACGTTATATAGAGTGGAGTATGTTTTGTAAAGTTATATATATATAATAGCTATAAGTAAAGTTATAGTTATAGCAAAGATTTTTCTAAGAAGGCAAAATGTCAAAAATGGTAAAGTTTAATAATAGTTAAATGCGGATAAATTAAAACTTTGCAAGAGGATATACATTTAATACTGGTAGTTATTTAGTTATATTAGGGTATATTAGGGTAAGTAATCAGGACGATATGGTCAGTATCATATTAGTACGAAATATCTTATACGGTGTATATACACACGTATATATAAATGTATACCAACGATTTCCAAAGGAAAGATATTGCACTTGTGTATATTTGTGTAACCTAATAATTCGATATGGCCATCTAGCGGTATTAGTCAGATAATAAGAATTTTCTATATGTATAGTAATTTCTTAATTTCTTAATTAAAATATCACATGTTATAATATTTCATATACTATTTCGCCATCTAGTGTTAATGGTCAGATTCATTTTAGTTTACATTTTTAAAGGTACTAGAGATAGATAAGGAGTGCAATATCTTTCCTTTGGAAAATCTTTGTGTATACTATACATATATATATAAATATATATGATATGAATCTAGTATATAATGTATAATGTTAAACTTATAGTATATTATATATATTATTATATTATATTTAATTAAATTATTAAAATTAAAATATTTAATATAATATAATGGTAAGTAAGTAAGTAATTTAATATATATATATATATATATATATATATATATATATATATATATATATGTATATATACTAGCTAAATTCTCCAGTTTCTTCTAAAATAATATTATAATGTATAAGAAATGTATATTATATAATTATGATATATATATATATATATATATAAATATATATATATATATATATATATATATATATATATATATATATATATATATATTATATCATATATATATAGGGGAAAGTAACCTAATACGGACACTTTAACAATAAATGGTCTTGACTTTTTATGACTCATTATTTGTATTCAAAAATTACAATATATTAATATTATATGATTATAGATATTATTGTGATTTTAAAATGTTATTTTATTAAATAAAAGATTAATCTTTTAATTCCATAGATAACGGGGGTGTCCGTATTCGGTACCCATGTCCGAATACGGATACCCTGTGTTATAATACGCACACCCTATATACCACTAGATAAACTATATATTATGGATGAATCAATCAGATAAATTACAAGTACGTTATTTATAATTAATTTTATAACAAATATATTGTAATTTAATTAGTTAATAATTTATTTATTTTTATTATTTTTTAATTAATAATACAATTTAAGTATCTAAATAATAATTTTTTTAGAATTAGCTTTATTGGTAGTATTACTATTATTACGAACGCGATTTTTATGAAAATCAGAATTGTTCATACGCTGCACGCTGATTAGTTGTGTCCGTATTAAGACATTTAGAGTATCCGTATTAGGAACTTATATGACCTCTAGATATATGCTTATAAGTTAATGAATATTTGATAAAAAATATAGAAATTAAAAATACAATATTTAGAATGCTTTATTTTTTAATAATATAGTGTTATATTTTATCGATACATTTGTATAATCTTGAGAAGGTTTCAAGTTGAAATTTTTTTTCATAAATTTAAAAACGTAATAAAAAAATCAGTTTATTGGATATATTAACAATATTTTGTATAATTCAAAAATAAAAAATACTTTTTTGGACTATTTTTATAATTATGAATATTTTATTCATTAAACATTTTTTTGTATGATTTATGGTTTCTGAGATACCGAGAGTATCCATATTCGGTTACTTTCCCCTATATATATAATATTCTAAAAATTATCATATATATGATAGTTTTTAGAATATATATATATATATATATATATATATAAATAATATATGTTACCTCGTTTAGGTTCCATAGAAGTTATACCTAACTCCATATTATATTGTACAGTTACTGTTTCACTTAAATACTACATAAATGAATCAATGGGTATTTCAGTTTAACAAATAATCTGTAATTATTAATATTAAATTATTTATAATATAGATACAACTTTTATTTTATATATATATATATATATATATATATATGTGTGTTTATATTTTCTATTGTCCTTTCATCATACCCAGTAACTTAGAAGACGTTTTTACTTATAACTATGCGACTCTAATGCCTATATAAAGCTGCTCGCATGTTAAGTATCATTCTACTACATGCATGGGCGACGTCTTACCCAACTGAGATAGGTTAACAGGTAGTTATAAATATATGTGTATATTTGTTAATGAAGTTAATATAATAATGCGAGTATGATTGTCTATAGACAGTTTGGAAATTATAAAATTTGAAAACAAATTTTAAATATTTAAATTTGGGCATATATGTCCTATAGGTGAGTTAGCGAGTATTAAGAAGAGGAATACTTACACCTAACTGTTTGTGTGGCTCAGACATGCTCAGACCAGCTCAGACATGCTCAGACATGCTCAGATCAACTCAGATATGCTCAGACATGTTCATACATTCTCAGACATGTTCAGACATGCTCAGAAAGGCTCAGACATGCATGTAGTAGGATGCCGGTTCAAGCCCCGTTCAGACCAATACAATAGATCTTAACATAATATTTAGATGTGATCTTATATACTTATGTATGCATTAATGATCGTCTCTCGTTAAAACCATGGATGCCTTAACACGAGAGCAGCTTCGAAGGGACATTAGAGCCACATGGTTATAAGTGTTAACTTCATCTACGTTCCTGGATGGGATGAAAGATATTCTACAAAATCAAAATAACAAATAACTTACACTTATAATTTGGGGCAAGAAATAGGACGTTTATCGATGCTTAAATAAGTTAATATATTTCATGGTGACACAATACTATAAATAATATCATTGGAGTAAGGGTGCAAGAAAGTATCTGGAATATACCGACACAATGAATAAGGTTATTATCGACATTATAAGTTAGGATTAATTTTGTCAGGACTCGAATGCTAATCTTATATGTTATGTAGTCATATATTATCTGAATATATTGAACATACATGTATACTTTATATCTATATATATCTCAATATAAAGTGAATTTAAATCGCGTTGGTTTCTAATGATAATCGCTTATGAATTTTTACGAAGGGAAGGTAACCAGAAATATAACGGGAAAGGAACAATACATATGGGGGAGGTACGTATGTTATAGAAGTATAAAAATGTAAAGTGATGTTTATGTAAAAAAGAGTAAACAACATTTTACGGGGAACGGTAACGTGTGGGATGGGAACATATAAAGGGGGTATCCCACTACAAGTATTTCCGGAAACTTGCCGTAAATATTGTAACTTTAAAACCATTTTCAATCAAGTTTTAATGGGATACCCCCTATAAAATTACTATATTTATGGCAAGTTGCCGGAAAGTAAGAGGCTATCCCACTAAAATTGTAGTTAACTTGATAACAATAGTTTTAAAGTTATAATATTTCAGGCAAGTTTCCAGAAATACTTGTAGTGGGATACCCTCTTAACAATAGACGAGTGCTGAGAAATGGGTATACCTGACTTATATGTCGAGTGTGGTATTAGTTGTATATAACCTATAACGTATGACCTATGATCAAGTATACGACTGGAAAGTGCTAATATATTGAATAGTGAATATATTGAAAATATTCACTGATAGGTGGTCCGGGAATAGGTATTAAAATAGTCTATGCTATTATTGTATTTTAATAAGAGATTAGATTGGTGAATGTAAAAAGGGATGTAATTGTGTAATATATTAAATAACTTAATATTAGTTGGGTGGTATTTACTTGTTTTCTTATATTTACTGTATTAATTTTTATTTTAGGTATACTTTTAGTGGCGTTATCATAATAGTTTAATTTATATATATATATATATATATATATATATAATTATTAGATTACTCACATACCTTGACAATTTTCTAAATATATAATACCAATGATCAAGGATATATACATATTGTTGTTTATAGAGTATACGTTGAATTATTGATTAAAATAATATGAAATAATACGGTAATTTATATATTAATAATAATAATAATAATAATATATATATATTAACTAACATGATAACACCACTAACAATTGAAATTACTGAACCAATTAGAATTCAAGGTAAACTGTTATATATAATGTATATTATTGAAAGAAACATTATAATGATTGTTGGTAATAACAAAAAGGTTTGTGTTTAAATATATTTAAAGTTTAAATACGATAAAGTTCAAATAATATATTATTAAAATGTAAAATTTAATTTTTTTTATTTTAATTTTAAAAACTATTATTCTTTTAGTTCTTAATAATAGTCATTACATACTAGGAATTGACGTATTTTCACAAATGATTACATTAATTACATTGAATTATGCTTTAACTACTTTAATATGTACCTATTATCACATGGAAGTAATAGGAAATACGTACTATATAGTTTATATAATTGTATTACATTATTGATTACGACATCCAGATTATTTGTAGGGCCTTTAACACTATCTAAATACACATTCCTCGTATTCTAAATATTAAATACCATGTTTACTGTCCTTTTATTGTTTACTATCACTTTTAATGACCAATATGTTATTTTGTAAAGGATATTAAACATATTAAATAAACTAAATATATATATTTAGTTATATATATATATATATATATATATATATATATATATATATTAACTATAGTTAATTAATAAACATTTACCTCCATATAATAGCTTAAACATATGACATACCTACTTTATCTTATAATAACTATTTCAATAGTAGTAACATATGTGTGAATCCTAATTATATACCCACATTATGCCTTATATATAACCACTATAATATAGGAATCACCCACCTAGCCTTCATAAAAATATAATATATCGTCGGATAATGTACTTTACCTTAAATAATAAATATTTTAATACTATTAAATATATTTAATCTACACTATACGTTTACTATCTAATACATTTAATTCATTAATTTAATAATATGCCATCAGTAACTATATTATATATAATTAATTCCATACAACGTATAACATTGAAAGTCACGTAGAGATACACGTAGAGATACTGAAATGTCATAGGAATGTTTTTTCAAAAGTACTTTTGAAAAAACATTCCTATATGTATTTCAGTATATCTTCTCCCATCTCGTAGTTGTGTTAATAATCTACTATCCCTTTCAACTATAAATCATCATCCACAATTCTTACAACCAGGCTCATATCTTCAATATAACTTATGTATCCAATCTATATCATAATTACCATCGCACAGTGTGCGGCGCACACTGTGCGGCGCACACTCGACACTATTCTGCTGACAACAATCAGCCCAGAATATTCATCGATGATATATAATGTTAATAATATGTATACTATTCATGTTTATAGATATATAAAAATTATAATAATGGCTTACTTAATACAAACTTAAAAAAAATAAAATTCCATTTCTTCTCGATATTCTATTCGATTCTGATCTAAATGTCATATTCATCAAATACACATGGCTGCCTCGAGCTAGATCTACATGCTACTTTCATGGACGTATATATTAATTCTGAACCTAATTCCTTTTATCCCATACCAGGTAATAATTTATTGTTTGAAGGTAATATTGGTATTATTAATAATTTATATGTTTCTCTAATAAATCATAACAATATTTAACTTGAATCCCTCTACTGATCAAATATTGTACCATATTTCAAATTAATTTCACTCTTTTTTAAATTAAAAGCACTCTTTTCTACTATCCTTCTTCTGAGTATAACTAATTTTCTAGAATAATTATATTCACTCTGCACATAACATACTTTGTGAATTAATTATCCCAGTTATTAATAACTCAAAATAAAATATATTTGTCCTCAATTTTTTTTACAAAATTTTAACTTATAAAAGAAAAACCTTAATAATCTTTAAAATAAAATTCTAAATATGTATTATATTTCTGTTAACCCAATGATATATCCTCATATTTAGTCACTACCTATCTACACGATTGACATCAACTTAAATATTATTTTCATAATAAAGATTCACCTTTTTTCTTTGATGAATTATTACAATACATATTAACTATATTCATAATTTAAAAATTATTCCCCTACTACCACCATTACATTACTAGGCTATTACAATTGTCTAAAATCTCTTAAAATTAATCTTACTACGTTTCTTTCTTCGCATATTACTATTATACGGGAACCATAATAATATACGACATGATACTACTTTCAATCGAAACATCGTAGGAATGTTGGATGTCGTGTAGTTGTTTCTTCAGGGTATTTAGATGAACATTGATACATTTAAGTGTATCTGAAAAGTAGTCAGATATGGTCAAGCATAGGGAGGTGTTTAGTAGGTCTTGTGAACTTATCTTCTTAATTCTACAGATAAGTTTATTGGTTATTTTACAGAGATATTTGTAGTCATTTTTATAGAAGTTGAATTTTTCATTATATTAGTTGCATTTTGAATTGTTGAGAATTTTGCTGAAGATATTTCTGTTTATAACTAGTTCTGAAAGGTTTAATTAATTCATTAGGAGATAGGTTATATATTTTTATTTTTATTTTTTTTTCAAGTTTATTTTTGGTTTGTATTATTGTTATTTTTTTATTTGGTGGAGTCCTTTCATCCCATCCAGGAACTTAGATGAAGTTTTCACTTATAACCATATATGGCTCTAATGTCCCTTCGAAGCCGCTCTCATGTTAAGGCATCCATGGTTTTAACGAGAGCCGATCATTTATTTATATAGTAGTATATTATAATGTATGTTGAGGTTTAGTAGTGCTTACTTAATAAAGAGTAAATGTAGTAATTTATGGTGAATGTTGGTATTGCACCAGAAGGAAATTGGATTTAATTATGTCTGTAGATAATTATGTAACATAATTCTTTTAACCAATAGCTAGTGATATAATAGAAGTACGAAGTAGGATAATGTGATCAATGTTTGATTTATTGTTAAACTATAAGGTCGATACTAGTTGAAAGAAGTTGTAATGGTTACGGTAGAAAAGAGTACTCCTCCCCACAGTAGAAAGAGTGTAGGATTTATCGGAGTCTAAGGGAGCGTATGCGGTTTTTAGTATGTCTATATATGGTACATAAAGAGACATGCGTAATATAGGGAGTGTTGCATTATTAACCACAACTATAATTGTATGATCTTTGGATCCGCCATACTAATTTTTATTTATTTACAATTTGTACTTCCTCTTTCAATTCCCTCCATATTTAATAAAGTTCATGTTACACTTAAGTTCATAATCTCTTATTATCTAGAAAGTATAACAAGCCACATCGCAATAAGTAAAGTAGATATAATTAATAACAAAATAGTTCTGAAATTCTATGGTACATATAGAGACATGCGTAGGATATATAGTGAGTAATGTATTCCTATAATTAGCGTAAATAATCGTAGATGATTGACATCTTCCTACGTGAAGGAGTCTGATCACAATAAATCGCAACTTTTGAGTTTTGTATGGATAATAATACCTCTATATTAGCTGGTAACAATAATAATCTATTTTCAATAAGTCTACACGAATGACGACAGGAACGATGCATGATGATATTTTAACATATTCATCAAACAACGTACACATTATAACGTATAGCCTATAGGATTTAACCTATATGCTAATATGATATAGCCTATATCGATCCTTACTCAAGATAGCTAAGAAATCATATTCAATAACCTAATAAAAGAAATAGAAAATAACGCTAAGAAACTATAAATACTCTATTTCTAGTCATCTACTTAGTAGACTATCACAACGTGTATACCAAATAAACCCATAACAACGTTACTAGATACATTTGACCACAATTTCAATACTAAAGTCATGACTATAATAAACTCACTCCATATAACACTCAATGAACTATATATATATATATTATATATTATAATCCACCTCAATATTGTCTTTCCTCCTTCATATTACCATAAAATACTACCTTTACAAATCTCATCAGTGCATAAAATACCTCTTCCGAACTAGATCCAATTCCTCACTTAATATTAAATAAGTAATACATTTATCTAGAATATTATTACCAATAAATGATAGATAACTCACTTAACTCAATCATTATTCCAATATATATAAAAACAGTATATATTACACCCATCATACAAAAACCAAACATTGAAAAATAGATCCTCTACAACTACCGACCAATATCCAACTTATTAACGGAGAACTCTACACACCTTCAGACTAAATCACTATTACAGTCGATTAAATACATCCTTTGGCATCCAAAGACCCTTCGTTAATTTAATAACATCGAAACTTCTCGCTACATCCCTCATTTTAACATGCCTTCATTACTGTAATTACTGTCACTAATAATAAGTAAACTCCAACGCCTTCAGAACTCAGCCATCAGATCCATCGTCAACATAACTAAACATTCCATACAGCATATAAAGTATATTATATACCCTCTAAGAATAAACCAGCCCAAGCGTGACTGGTCGTATACAGCTCTAATGTACTAATACTATATCTATATAACATAACAGAGCATGCCTATTTATAGTAGGGGTGGTAGATAGATTGAGATTGATGTTTACAAAAAGAATCGTCCCTGAGATAAAACAGTAACACGTGAACTGCGAAGTAATTATCTCAGGTGAAGTTCTTTAGATATATATTTCGGTATTCTGAATCGAAATAATATAGGAACAAATACTTTCCTATACGAAACCGTGTACATCAAAGCAATTTGACTAGCGTTTCTTGAAATATATATATATATATATATACTTATAATCAATGGATATAAACACAATGATTAGGTAAAATATTAATTTAATTTAAAATAAGTTAAAAATTATAATATTATAAATGCATATACGCATTATGTCTACTAATATTGTTTATTATTGTATTGTTACATTTGATTGAATTTGATTTATATACCGGTAGGAAAAGACCTCCAATATAGTCCGTGTCCACATGTTATATGTATAGGTCCATATCTATAGATCATTCTGATAAAATAATATATATATGATAATATCAAATTAATTTACTATTATTACAAACTTTAAAATTATTAGTATTATATTATTATTAATTATTAATTAATATAGGTTTTTAATTGTTAACATGTTTTTTTTGGTACTATATTTATACTATATATATATAATTAACATTTATTAGGGTAGAGTGCTCTAATATCGACATTCACGTAATATCGACACCCTAGATATCTCCTAAAATATAATTCCAATCAAAAAATAATTAATGTATAAAATGTTAATCAATATAATTATAATTTATATAAGTATAATTTTATTTTTAATATTTATATTTTTTAATTATAAACAAAAAACTGATTTTATCGTTACAACTCAACTACATTTATGAAATTTTTGAAGTACAATATCGATTCTCAATCATTTAAAAATATAGGTATTTTAAATATTTAAAATAAATCTTATAGATCTAATTATCTTTTACAATGTGCCTAAAAGATTTTGTATTTTTCATAATTTTTTATAAAGTTATTAACTTTTACCTAAACCACATATATTTTCATAATACCGACACCCTAATTGCACATAATATCGATACCCCTGTTATCTCAGAGTTAAACAAACTAAATTTAATTTTAAAATAGTTATTATATGTATATATATAGGTATACCTACTTAATACTTATATATATAAATTTGGAAATATTTAATTGAGAAATAATAAAGTTATGGTAATTTATTGTTAGGGTGTCGGTATTAGAGTACTCTCCCTTACTTACATTAATTAATAATATATTACCATAACAGGTTTCACCTAGATGAGAACGTTATGATATATTTAATTTAGTTATAATTTCTAGTAATTTTCCAAATATTTATCGAATAATATATTTATTATATTTTCAATTTTCGAATATTTGTCATTTATTTTATGATAACTGCATATATTTTGATATTCTTTAAATTTCGAATTATATATGTTATGTCAATTACATATATTATTATGAGAAACTA
>OZ025244.1:6275418-6315418 GCA_964019155.1 Osedax fenrisi | reverse complement strand
CTAATCTATATTGCATGTAATTTAATAGAGAAATTAAAACAGTGTATACAATGTAAATCGAATAGAAGTGGAATGTATGAATACTAATCACGATGCGTAGATAGGTAGTATTATATCTTTACTTCGCAAAATCTTTTGTAACATGATGAATGGGATATTTAAATTAATAAGTTGATATAAAATATGAAATAATTTAATTATATTACTAATGGTAGTCAATGATTAATAACCATGCACATACATCATTAAATGGTACAATATTAATATATCATTGATGCATCTATTAATATATATTATTTTATATTAATAATAAATTAAATTTAAAAAACCTAGGAATATTATATGTGAATAGCGCGAATATATACAATGATTGATATAATATAGTATAACTTAGTATTTTAAATAGTATTAAATACATTCTCAATTATAATGGAGAATTTATTTAAAATTAAAATAAACGAGTTGATTTTAAGATTTGTAGTTAATAATATATAAATAAATCATATATGAATACAAAGGTATTATATAGAGTTAAAGTGATTCTTTAATTTAATATTAAAACAATACGAAGATTGGATCTTGCGTAGATCGTATGGTAGACTATTCTATGTACGAGGAACAACGGAGGAAAAGTCCGCTGAAAAGTCCATTGAAAGCATTTCGAGTAGTACTTCCTTCTAACAGAATAGCATCCGATGTTCTGATATGTCTCAATATCACTTGACGTTTCAGAAGATTGTTGAGATATCCAGGTTTACCTATTAATAATGTTTTTTTGTGTGCTAAGTATAGTAAACGGTGCTTGCAATTCTTTCTAAATGAAATCAACTTAATATTATGTTGGTACATATCTGTAAGCGTATGGTCGCGGCGATTAAAATTATAAATAAAACGTATATAAGCACGAATAATCTTGTATACTTTTTATATCAGTGCTATTTGTGTCACTAAAAAGTGATCCACATTATCAGTATAATCTATTCTAGATAATACAATATCATTAATAAGTGTTCTAGTAATACGCATTGAGCAATATTTTCTAATATGGGCAATTCTACGTCAATGGTAATTAGCAGACTTTGATATATCATTCATATGATTACCAAACTATAAAGAACTGTCCATAATGACGCCGAGATTACGGACTGAATCAGAGGGTTATATCAATTTACCATCAATAATTACAGATGGGAAAATTGTGGGTATTATTAATACGTTCAGTAGTTCAGTTGTCGATGTATTCACTAAAAGATCATTCATAAGTAGCCAATTCATGATTTCTGAAGTACACTCTAAGAGTTCCAAATTAGAGGTAGGCGAATTAATGGGAAGTTTTATGATCAGCTGAATATCATCAGCATACATATGGTAACTAATGTTAGATAACTTGTTAATAATATTAGATAAAGGATGCAAATAAATAAAAAATAGTAAAGGCCATTGAACCTAACCCTGAGGAACCCCACTTGATATATTATTAAGGGGAGAAATAAAATCATTGATTTTGACAGATGAAGTACGATCGGTGAAAAATGAAATTAACCATCCGAGAAGGGATCCTTCAATACCATGTTCCTTAATGTGCTCAATAAGGATATTGTGATTCAATGTATAGAATGCGCTCGATAGGTCGAGTAACAGTAATTGTGCACAATGATAAGAATCAAGCGAGTTATATAGACCCAAGGCACAGGGATTGAGGACCCCTTTCCCTAAAGTGATACGGTGATTAAGTGCTTGCATCTGAATAATTCCCCTTTTTATTATTATTTTTTATTATATAATTTGTTAATTTTATATCTTAACCATATGTAACATGGCATTTATAAATCATTATATATATTCGTTTATATTCGTTATTTGTTTTTTATTATTATTATTGTTTTATGTCATTTTGTTTGTTTTAAACAATACACTATATCTATCTATCTATCTATCTATCTATAGAGTATCAGTAATATGGTTGAGAGCAGTTTTAGTAGAATATGATTTCTTATATTCACTCTGGAAGGGATCAAGCAAATTATTATCTTCAAGATAATATATTATCTCGCGGCTAACAATACGTTCCATAATCTTACTGATAATCGGAAGTTGGGATATCGGTCTGTAATTTTTCAGCACATAAGGATCGAGTGATATTTTCTTCAGTATAGGTTTGATGATAGCATATTTCAAGGATTTATCCATAATACCATCATCTTTTATTTATGACCATTTTCTTTAGATTTACAATCAAATTTAATATTGAGTATTTGAGTGTATGAACCATATTTTATGAAAACTATCAATGTATGTGGGTCTATTGGAGAGATAGAATTGGCTGACACAATCAAGTTATGGATTTCAATTATCGTGGGAGATGAACAAATAATAAGTTTGCTAGATAAAGGTTGGGAAATACGATTGATAGTCAGAACCATAGGTGATGGAGCTAGCTTGGATTTAATGCATTCATAAATACTAGAAAGTTTAGAAGATAAGCATTTCACATATGAAGTACACATTAAATAATTAGTCAGTGCATTAGGTTTTTGATTAATATTACTTCCAAGGATACTATTAACAGTTTTAAAAATATTTCTAGAGTTGTTGCCGCAATCATTCAGTTTATGTTCATAGTAAATACATTTCTGCGAGATTAATTCTAAGTTATATGTTTTCTGGCCACCAGGACATTTATGTAGGGGAGACTCATGCATCCTGCTCTCAAGTTTCCTAAAGATCGTTTTAAATTTGAAAGATAGGAAGAAAACCAGTGGGATGACGGATGGAGTGTAACATAATTTGATTTAATAGGAACCAGTGAATTAAGGGAAGACGATAGACATCCATTTAGGCTGTCAGAGGATATGTTGGTATTTGATAAATTATATAAGATTCTAAATCCAAGTTCAATGTAGGTGTCTAATCTCTCTATAATATATTAAGGATTTAGTAGAAGGATATTTTTCTAACAGAATTGAAGCCTGCATTAAGTAGTGGTCAGTCATTATGTCAGAACGTGTACACGAAGACACAAATTGAGGAGAGATCTCGTTAGGAGTAAATATAAGATATAAAATGTTACCACTAACATGAGTAGGACAGTTTATATGTTGATGTAAACCAAGATATTTAGTAAAGTGCTTAAGGAATGTGGTTGAAAAGAAGAATCAAAGTGATAGTTAAAATAACCTACAATAATAAGTTTATATTCATTGTGATGTAAAAATGCATTAATTAAGTCAGATAATTCATCAAAGAAAGTAGAGAAATGAGGCTTTGGTGGACGATAAATTACGATGATACGAAGAGAATTAAATTTAAGTCTGGAAGTGCAGGATATACATTCACCATACGATAGAACAATAGAAGATATACCAGGTGGTTGTAAATCCATATGTACTAATATACCAACACCCTCACCACGACCAGAAGTGCGTTTGTGGAGAAATAGATTATAATTAGCATTACTATATAATGAAAATACGTAAGTGTCATTAAGACTAATCCAAGTTTCAGTTAGACAAATAATAGAGAAAGAGTTGGTTTTAAGAAAAGCCAGAAAAAGATCAATGTTAGATCTAAGTGAACGAATATTTATTAGAGAAAATCTTAAGCTATCTGTATTAGTATATAGTCAAGTATTATACTTAGCCTTATATTTTGTACGTAAAAGCTGCATATGATGTCCTCAGGATGATAAATCAGACTGTGAAGGAGAGTAACAAGATGAGTTCTAATCTATACGATTATCAGTTAATTTCCTCAGTTCGTAACACATAATACGATTATTAAAAACCGATTTATGTGAAGTAAAAGCTCCAGACTTGATAGTATGATAGTAGACTAATCCCAGTTTCCTGGTTTCAAATGGTAGAGATCGCAGTTTAACAAGTATATTATATGCTGTGTTTTTAAATTATAAATTAAAAACCTATCCTTAGAAATTACTGTGTTAAATGATATAATAGATATATCGTTCTTGAAGTTAACTTCATTGAAGGTAGATTTATTTATATTAAAATAATTAAATATACCATTTATATAATCAGTATTCAAGTTAGCATTAGTAGTATTTTAAGTATAACAGATAAATCATCCATTGTAGCATGATCTATTTCTCTAGGGATATCAATACTTTTAGAAGTCAAAGAATTAATAGAAGATTTAAGAGTATCCGCATAAGTATGATTTTTAGCATGATGATTATTGATTATTATATAATTATTAATATATTAATATTAATAATTCACTCTGATTTACCTACTAAGTACATATAATTATATATATATATATATATATATATATATATATATATATATATATATATATATATATATATATATATATATATATATATATTAATACAAAATATATATACAGATAAAAAAAAGAAACTCGTAAATGTGAAAAATTATAACTACAAATCATCAGTTTACGTGGAGAGTGAAATCCTGTTCAGTAAAGCGATAACCAATATTTCAGAAATTAAGTAAGAATAGTGGGGAAGTAGGTCAGTAGATCAATGTGGCGAATAAAATGTGATTGATCTATCAACCGAACAATAATATTTAATTTTCTTCGAAACTTCGAAATATTGTACATATTTAATAATTTAACCTATCATATTTCATTATATATATATATATATATATTAATTACCTTACCATATCGAGCTTACCAGGTAGTCCATGACCTACTTCTTCTATCCTTCTCTATCATTCATCGCCATATTTATTTAATCTATCGTTAGCAGATCGGTATCATCCCGCAGATGATCTATGTATGAATTCGCTGGGTATCCACGTGAACGGTTACCATGCTGTGGTTGCCATAGTAACAGGTCGCTCGCTAATTCATATTTGATTATCCAGCAGTGACCGGCGAACTTTAGCTTTTTCATGCTTATTGATTTGATAATTTCGGTATATCACCATATAGTTGCTCATTTGTTAGATGATCATGGCATGCTTTGTTTGTCACAACACGGAACATTCGTATTTAGTAATAGAACTTTACAAGCACGGATTCGACTGCAGATCTGACAAATTTTTTTAAAACGAATACTAAGATTTTATTTCCAGATTATATTCATTCTATTTAATGCTGCATAGGATTTAGAGATCCTTATATTGACATCTCTTTTAGTTGATCTAATATAGCTTCCTAGATATTTAAAATATTCTCCTTTATTTATCACACTTACATATATACTTTTCATTTGTATGTTGTTTTTCTGATTGATATTGATGTATTCCGTTTTTTCAGTGTTAATGCTAAGTCCACTATCTATTGCGGCAGATTTGATTAGTATTATAATTGCATAGACTATTTCTTCTGGTATACCATACTTTAAAAGTATTTCTTTCATATTTTGCGATTTATCATGTCAAAAGCTTTTGAAAAGTCAATGCATATTTCTCATCTAATCCTGTTTAATAACATCAGATTATATATCTTTGCGGCGATTGCTGTTAGAGTAATTCCTCTGTATATATTTGTGATTTTGAACAAAGGTCTCTTTTTTTTAAGCAAAAGGAATTACATATCCATTTGAATTTTTGCTATGAATTGTCGATTGGATATTCTTGCCAAGTAACTTTTTGAGATAATGATGACAACGTTTTATTCGTTCATTATCACTGATTGATTTTTGTTTCGCTTTAATTGATTTCTTTCTCACGCTTATTTCATTTAATATTTCCCAGGCAAGTGCAGATTTCTTATTTGTGTAGATTTCCTTTTGGATTACATATATATTTTTATTTATATAATTTGTTTGTTCTGAATAATATGAATTAACTACAAATTCCTGATCTTTTATAAGCTTGTTGATATTTATTTGTGTAGACGAGAATTCTTTCAGTTGTGCTACTTTGTGCAATGTATCACATTTTTGATAGATATTTGCTGTTCCCCAGGGTATTCGTTACTTCAATTTGAGTTGTAATGGTATTAATTTATTGGCTGCATCTTTTCATGATTTTTCAAAATGTGTATATCTTGTACTTGCGGATAATGTAGTTTATGCATCATAATTTTGAAGGCTCGATAATCTGTTTTTTACTGTTACAATAAATGAATTTATAATTTCAGTAGCATATTCTAATCTTGACCATTCATATGGTTTTCATTTACTAATTTTCTTTTTATTACTAAGAATCAATTTTATATCTGTTGTTATTATACGCTTATCAGAAACAATTCTATTAAAATGCTATTATATTTAACTGTTTTTTTTTTGTTTTTTTCCTACTATTATTCCATTTTTCATTTATTATTATGAATTAAATTTGTAATTTAAAATCATTTGGAGAATTATGCGTACATAATTGAACATGTATTTTCTGGAAATGAGTGTTTAGAAATATCATATTATTTTCTCGAAGATTGGCGTTGAGCATATGTACATTTTATTTGTTTTATGATAGGCATACATATTGTCTCATACTCCATTGACTTTTCCGAGGTGTTCATTTAAGTATCCTCCTATAATAATAACATTATGATTTGGTGTCTGTTTTGACAAACAGGTAAGTTTTGTATAAAATATGTCAGTTTCTTGTTTGTCACTAACATTTATTGGACTGTAACATGAGATCACTGACGTTTGTGGATTTTCTTAAAAATTCTCTATCATAATTGTAGGTATATATCTATATTATATATCTATTCTTGATTTTGTTATAAGTTTGGCTGCTGACGGTATTCCAATTCCACCAGTTGAAAATGTATTAATATATTCTCTTGGATGAAAATAATATCTTATCTAGTTATTTCAGGTGAGGTTATCAATTCTAGGATGTTATATACTTTATGAAGTGTTTAGATAGATATGACTTAATATGAGTACTGAAGGAGGTGGGAGATTTAATGGTTCTTATAGATGAAGGGAGTATTACATATAGATGGGATAATGTAGGATAATGAGAGATTCTGGAATTTAAGGAAGTATGGGTGTGGGATAACGAGATGTATACTAGAAGTTGAACGTGTATCGTGGGTGGTGGAGCGAATTGATAGTAAGTCAAATATATATGAAGGAGTGGAGTAATATATAGATTTATGGGTAATAGAAAGGAGTCGAATTAGTAATAGTTTTTTATAAGGGAACCCATCTGGTAGAAGTTTAAAGGAGTAAGTAGAGGAATTATCAGATAGTTTAATATTGAAAATGGATCGTATCATCTGATGATTCTGTCTAATGGGGTATTTAGGAAGCAGGAAGATTATATAATAAACAAGAACAATAATCAATACGAGAAAGTACAAGCAAATTAATAAGGACAGCACATAGGGGACGAGTAATATGTTTACGGATACATCTGATTCTAAATAAATTATAATTAGCAGCTTTAGAAATTTTAGTAATATGGCTAAAAATAGATAGATCAGAGTCGGATATGAACCGAGATTGAGGACAGAAATGGAAGGTGAAATAATAATCTTGTTAGGTACAATGAAGGGAATGATGGGGAGTTCGCAATTATATTTAGGAGGGCTGTTTTTGAGGTATTTAGTAGAATAATGTTGGAGAGAAGCCAGTATTTAATATAGAGGCCATAAGATGAGAATTATCTGAAGTGGATATAGGGAGGAAGGAGTATAGTTGGATATCATCAGCATATATGTGATAGAAACGCCAGGAAATTGGGACATAATATATCTTATAGTGCTATATATATGGAGAATAGAAGTGGGCCTAGGACATAACCTTGTGGGATACAACATAGTATAGGACTGGGGTCAGAAATGAAATCACAGAAATTAACAGAGGGTGATCTATTTAGGATGTACCAGTTAAGCAATTTGAGGGCACCTCCATTAATGCTAATTATCTCAAGTCTCGATATAATAATATCATGGCGAAGAGAGTTAAATGTGCAAGAGAAGATGAATGATCAAGGAGAACCATTTGACAACATAGTGAGGGAGAAACTTTCGCATATATATTGTTCAATATTCGAAGGAGGGCTGTCTAGTATAGTGACATTCACCTAATGCACTTTGCAGGAAAACATAGGAGAAGTTTAGTGTCATAAATCTATTTAATTGACGGACAATGATTATTTCAAGAATTTTACTAATAATATGAAGTTGGGAGATAGGACGTTAATTACATAATAAATTAGGGTTGAAAGACGTTTTTTTTAAAGAATGGGAGTGATAACAGCATGTTTAAAAGAGGGGGGTAAAACTCTATTGGAGAGAGAAGATGAGAATATAGTATGTACATAGGGGATAGGATATTAGCGAGTCTTTAAAAGATATAAATATTAATATCAGAGATCAGATGGAGAGTAGGAAGAGGATTTTAAAATGAGGTAATAAATGTCAGATATTGAGGGTGTAGTAAAGGTAGATAGATAATTATCAATTGGTTTACTGATTAATATACAAGGGATACTGTATTTTTGATTAAGGGAAGTAATAATTGAGGAAGATAAGATTTTATACGAGAAAATTTAGAAAATTCATCACATAGTTTATTTTTAGGAATATTTGGTATGTGTAAAAGGTATAGATTTATAGTTTACCAAAATACAAATCTATGGTAAAAGGGGATCAGGCGTATTGCGTTTTCTGGTTAAAGCACATATTATATGAGAATTGGAGGAAAGGCTATTGATTTATTTATATAGTAAGAATATTTTGCTTTACAGATATGTAATTTATAGATTTTCAATGATTAGTAAACGACAAAATGTTTTCAAGAGAAGGAACACGACGATATTTTCTTTCAGTTTTAAGTAGAGATCACTTGAGTTTAACAAGATCAGATATAAACCATGGGTAATTAGTATGCAGGGAAATAGTAGTGAGGAATAATTGTCAATTATAAGTGTGAGAGTGGAGTTTAGTGATTAATGGGATATGTGTAGGGATACAAGAATTGATACAAGTTCAGAGGAGAATAAAGGAATATTTATATTTTATATTTTCCTATAATGAATGAGTTACGTGAATAAAGAAGGAAGCAGAGGGAGGATAACTATAAAAGTTATGATTACATTTTTAATCAGAAGATCTAATTTGGTATACCAAATCAATTGTATACAATTAATTAAAAAAATACATGAATTATGAGACCTGCAGAAAATAAGGTCAAGAGAATGCCCAACAGTATGAGAAGGAAAATTGAAAACCTGATTCATGTCTAGAGAGTCAAGTAAGACACTTGAACCTTAAATGAGGATATTGGGTTGAGTGCAAATGATAATTGAAATTACCAAGTATAGTGGTCTGGTGATTATTGGAGAATGGAATATTCAAAACGAGATCGTTAAATTAAAGAACAGAGTATAATCAGATTTTGGAGGTCTATAAATAATATAAATAGAAAATGTAATGTTCGTCTTGAAGAATGCAAAGGAAACCGAAATATAGTCACTATACGAAAAAGTAGAAAGGAAGAAAGTAGGAATAGGTAAATCATGATGTATAATAACTCATATACTTCCTCCACGACTACGAGTGTAGGGTAAGAAAAAGTGTGTGAAACCTATATCAATGAAAAAGGATAATACATCAGTATCATCAGGTGAGATCAATGTTTCTTTGAGGGTAATTATCATGAGGAACGATGCTTTAAGGTAGGCTAATAGAAAAAGGGAATTTTCTCTATGAGATCGACTATTAATGAGAGCCATTCCAACTTTAAGTCATGTAAAAGTAGGAATATTATCAGGTGAGTCATGTGGAGAGTAGATTGAATATATAGTAGTAGTTGGAGATAAAGAAGATATAGTTATTAGTTGGGTATTGGTAACAGTATTATAATTTGTATCAGGGGAAGATGTATTAGGGAGTGGAACAGTGGTAGAGGAGTTGACATTTGAGGAAATATTAAGAGGTGGTAGATCGGAAATAGGTGAATTAGTATTTGAGGAAGGATTGCTAGGTGGGGAATCGCAAATAGAGGGGTTGGAAATTTCGGAAGAATTATTTGGTAGGGAATCGGAATTATTATTAAGGGACATATTATTAGATGAGGGAAGAGGGATATATAAATGTGAAATTGGGGGAAGACAAAATGGTAATGGCATGTTGTTTTAGCAACTTTTTTTTCCAACATGAGTCCATGAATTTGATATAATTGATGCTGGGAAGAAGCATACATGATGCTAGAATTATTTACAATAGCTAAATGGTAGATCAGAGCTAGAAACAGGTTGTTTGCAATGATTTCATGAACATGCCATAATAGATAATAGTACCATTATATATTATATTATAATATAGTAAGCAACGAAATAGACTCTTTGGTACAGTGAATACTCCACATATACGTATATATACTACATATACTATATATATATATATAGGTTAGATTATTCGTTACAGTGGAAAATTGTCGTGCAGGTAGATTCTTCGGATACGCAACAGACTCTACAATATCTCAAAAAAACCAATAAAATATAATAAAAAACCAATATATAGAGAGATTATGCACAATGAGGGCAGCGAATAGAACACGTGAGTAGTTAGTACATAAACTCGGTGAGAAAGGGAAGTCCAGCTACCCGTGCATGAAGTCCTAGAGGATATCTCCAGGAACGTAGAACGTACATTGTACTCGTACAATGTACGTTATATTATAGTGATATATACTATACACTATACGAGACATAATATGTGAAGAATATTTATTGACAAATTCTATAGTATTCAAATAATTGTGTATTAATAGAAATTGCTATGCTACATTCGTATGAATTAAAATATGTCTGGTCAGTTCGAATGCAACATTAAAAGTGATAAAATGGATTTATAATAAATATTAATATTTATTCTGATATAATTTTGATTTGGTATTGCATTTTTCATTATATTCATATAATGTATAATCTATAATTTAGAATTGTGAAATATATTATATTATTATTTATATTTTCACCGATAACATAAATTAATATAACTATGTTTATTAAAATACTAGAAGGGGACCGACGTTACCCGGTAATATATTTTTTACATAATTATAAGTATATATATATATAACGAAAATATTCTGTATTACACGAATATATTCGCCTATACGATCGTATGTACCGCGAGACAAGGAATCTCTTACTTCTCGAGTTCAGTCATCAAATAGTCACCTATATATAAAACTTATACATATAAACACATATATATACATATTTATTATATATAATATACTATAGTAGGTACTATAATATAGTATCTATAGACGCAGCTTATTTATTATTAATAACATATATACATACATATTATGAACCAGATTTTCCATATTATTAATATTTGATAGAAGTTCGAATTTATTTGATATTTATTATATAAGATTAAATTAAATGTAATACGAATTTGGATCTATTTAAAGAAGCCACTTAACCACGTCAAGGTATCGTATATTAAGTGGATTTTAACTCATATTATTAATGTGAGAATTACGGGAATTTCAACCTTAAATTAAATTTTTGATATTTGTATAATATTATAATCTAATGACACATTTTCATTTCACAATTTTTTTATAATATTTGTTTGGTAATTTATGCATAATTTATATATAATAATAATATCAGAATATCAGAATCAGAATTTAGGAATGACTATAGTAAACGAAGAAGTGCGATTCTTATCTAGTCGTTTACCCGTTTCACTTTCCTAAAGAACATTTATGAGGAGAAAAGTAAAATTAAAATAAATATAATAAAATAAAATTTTAAGATTTAAAGTTACTAAAAGTTATATACAAAAGAACAACATTATCAATAACAATTTAATTATTTAGTTTTCTATTAGAATAATACATTTATAAAAAATCAGAGATATTAAATTATTAAATTTATCCAGAATAGCCAACAATAATTTAAATAATGATAATATATGGTGTATTAACTTCAGGGATATGGGTGCGTCAGGTCTAATGCCGTAGAGATAATATGTGTTCCAAGAATAAGAACACTGGCAATAATTACCTCTCACTACAAGTAAATCATTTTCCTCGATACGTATCATATATGGGTATACCCACATTAACACAAAAACATCAGCCACTTCGTCACTTACAAAAACACAATATAAAATAGAGTTAATGTTATTAAATGTGTTATTCTAATAGATTTAAGGTAATGTAAGATATATAAAATACAATAATTAAAATAAAATAAAATACTTAGAACAAAAAAAATGAATAATTCGACAAAAGGTAAATAAATATATAGTTAAACATACAATTATAAATACAATTAATACACAATAATAATCCAATACGTAATAATAAATATTTTTGTAATTTATACTCTAAATTAAATTTAATTAGTATACACATTTATTTTCAATTATTTTATAATAATTCAAAAGTTCAAATTTTTATAATTTTATATTTTGTCAAAAGAATGTAAAATATGTGTTATTGTTATTAATTTTATATTAAGTTATGAATGTAAAAAGAGTAAATTATGTTTGGTAATTTATATTATGTCAAAAAATAGAATATATTCTATCATATATGATATATAGAATGTATATTTATAGTTTGTATATATATATATATTATTTAAAGAGAATTTCTTTTATATAGTAGATATATATAAATATATATATATTTATATATATATATATATATATATATATATATATATTTATATATATAGATATTTTATAACCATTTGGTTGCCAATTTTTAAAATATAGCCATGAAGTTGAATTAGTTACGATATACTTTTTGAATATATATTTTTTAAATAATAAATAATAAAAAAAAATATAAAAATAATATCTACAAAATATATATTATGTAAAAATTAATTAATTTGTTGACGATATTTCGATTAATTTGATGACAATTTGCATAGAGCATTCATCCCAACTTTATTATTTTCTGAGATACATTTTATATTTAATGATATTAAATAATGACTTTGTTAGAAGACATCTTTATGGTATACCGCCCAATAGGGCGAGAGTAGAAATAACTTTTAAGGATGAAAAAGAGATTAATACATTATTAAAAGGATGTTTTATTGAGGGGGAGGGAATTCACAACAAAAGTTGGAGATGACATATAAAGTGGATATTGACTTCACTGGTCTAAGATTAATCGCAAGTGAGTGGGACCAGAGTAAAGTGGATCAAGAAATGTATGAAATATATATATATATATATATATATTTATAAAGAAAAACGAAACGCAAACTTATAAAGATGAAATTCAGCGGTTAAATCAGAAAATTAAAGAACTGGAATGTGAGATAAATAATCTAAAAAGTAAAGTAAATATACTACAGAGAAAATTAGACCACACAGATAAGATTCAACGACGATATTTTTATGCAAAACGGAATAACCATAATGAATTCCAAGGAAGAGAATATCAAACATTTAATTAGTAATAATTACTTATAAAGATGAAATTCAGCGGTTAAATCAGAAAATTAAAGAACTGGAATGTGAGATAAATAATCTAAAAAGTAAAGTAAATATACTACAGAGAAAATTAGACCACACAGATAAGATTCAACGACGATATTTTTATGCAAAACGGAATAACCATAATGAATTCCAAGGAAGAGAATATCAAACATTTAATTACTCATAACATAGTCATCAGTCATATTATATTATATGAGACCATCCCAGATATCACGTATGATATGTTTTAGATGCAATAAAGTAGGGAATACAACCAATAATTGCAAAACAATATTTAATGTAACGTATTGCATAACTATTTATTATGAATAAAATAAGAGAAGATATGAGGGTTATGACATAATAAATATAGATATATAGACTGAGCTAAATAGTCCAAGCAAAGATAATATATTTATGAAAGATGATATTGAAATATCTAAACGTAAACTTGAAAGTTCAGAGAAACAGATAAAATAATTTCAACAGTTAATAGCATTGTGCGGAAATGAGTATTTAGACATAGCATATTATTTTCTTGAAGATAGTCTTTGAGCATTTGGCCATTTCGATTTGTAGTTTGATGATAGGCATATTTATATCCACTGTCTTTTCCGAGGTGTGCATTTAAGTCTCCTCCTATTATTAGAACATTATGCTTTGGTATCTGTCTTGTTAAACATGTAAGTTTTGTATAGAATATCTCAGTTTCTTGTTCGTCACTAATATTTGTTGGACTGTAACATGAGATCACCGACGTTTGTGGATTTCCTTGAAAGTTCACTATCATAATTCTAGGTGATATAATTTCGACACTAGCGATTGTATTATAAGCTTGGCTGCTTAAGAGCATTCCAATTCCACCAGTTGCGGCATTTATGCTATTCTTCCAGGCTGATAGAGTTAATAGTTTCCATTTATCATAAGTATGTTCTTTGATGACTGTATCTTCATGTATGAATGAATATATATATATATATATATAAAGAATACTTAAAATCTGAATATAGTAATAACTGATATAATAAATCAAATAAGAAAATTCACGAAGGAAACAGAATAAAAAGATATAAAAATAAAATATTTTGTGAAAAAGAAATAAATATATATATATAAATATGAGTAATTATTCGTGAATTTTCTTATTTAATTTATTATATCTATTATTACTATATTAAGATTTTCAATATCATTTATATATATATATATATATATATTAATATATATATTTACAATATATATTAACAATATTTAATGTAAACGAATTTTAAATCTATTATATTATGACAAAAGTAAGAGAAGATATGAGAGTTATGAGTCATAACTTATGACATAATGAATAGATATGTATAGAATAAAGTTAGATAGTTCAAGCAAATAGAATATATTGATGAAAGATGATATTGAAATATCTGAACGTAAACAAGAAAGTTCACAGAAACAGTTAATGGCACCTCAGCAATTAATGGCAACCACTCAGCTAATGGCAACTCCGCAGTTAATGGCAACCTCTCAGTTAATGGCAATGTGCGTGATGTCGATATCCACATTAGAAAGAGAAAACAAGGATCAGACAAATATACTTGACTTACAAATAGACACAAATATAAAATCATCAGAATACATACACGTCAGGTATACACGGAAGAAGTGATTAAAACTACAAAAAGTATTTCAATATTAAATATGATAAAAGGTAAAGTTCAGATAAAGAAATGTATATATATATATATATAGATTTCTCTACCTAACTTTACCTATTATCACATTTACTAATGTAATAGATTATTGTTAAATCAGTAAAGACGAATGCGATCCAAATCTAGAAGTGATAAATCAAGGTTACATCCGGTTAAATATGATAAAAGGTAAAGTTCAGATAAAGAAATGTATATATATATATATATATATATAGATTTCTCTACCTAACTTTACCTATTATCACATTTACTAATGTAATAGATTATTGTTAAATCAGTAAAGACGAATGCGATCCAAATCTAGAAGTGATAAATCAAGGTTACATCCGGTTGTAAACAACGCGAATACATCGAGGTCATGTGACAATGCAGTAAACAATGGAGAACTCGGTGGGGACAATACAGATGTACACATCATTAACATTGATAATGACAATTAAGTTATATATATATACTTTATATGTATAACATACATTATATGATGTGATTTTCATTATTCTATACTTTATATACAAAATGCATGCATGTATATATGCAGTATAATATTATAATATAGATAGACTATATAGTTTATATACACTGTACATTGTACAGTGTACAATTATAAAGTATCTACGTAGTTAATAAATACTAGTTATATATATACTTGTATGTTATCAATAATACACATTTAGATATAGAATAATATATAAATATTTATATATATATATATATATATTTATATATATATGGTTTATAATTAGTAATCAATATATTTGATATTATTATAATAATTTAATATTTAGTTGTTATTTTATATAATTATTTGTTAATTATATATAATTATTTGTTATTAAATCATAGGACAATACGACCTAAATCTAGAAGCGAGTTATATTTATTTATATCATATATCTGCGCAATATTTAATTTGTTTTAACAACTTTCTAATTAGTTATACACTTTCAACAAAATAATATATTAAATTGACGATATTCAAAAGTATCACATATTTATGTATAATACAATTAATTGTATTTAATATGTTGTTGAAATAAACTTCAATTTGTATTTGTTCGCTATATATACCTACTATAGTATATACAATAATAATCAGAAAATTCTGTGCACATAAATCTTTATGTATACATACTTATATACATAATAAATAAACTACACACGTAGGGCTGTGCTATACTGTTACGTTATACTATATATAAATAAGTATATAATTTATTAATCGTAAACAATTATATTTGATAATATTCAAATCACGTGATAGTTTGGTGTTAATCCAGGTGTAAGAAGAGTTTTACTAAAGTGATTAGATGAAGAGGATGCTTAACAAAAAATTAAATACATCACATGAAATCATATATATATACATATAAATATATATATATATATATATATATAGATATTTTATAACCATTTGGTAGACCATGACAAATATAACCAGTTGGTAGCCAATTTTTAAAATAGAGCCATGAAGTTGAAATAGTTACGATATACTTTTTGAATATATATATTTTTTAAATAATAAAAAATATATAAAAATAATGTCTACAAAATATATATTATGCAAAAGTTAATTAATTTGTTGACGATATTTCGATTAATTTGATGACAATTTGCATAGAGCATTCATCCCAACTTTATTATTTTCTGAGATACATTTTATATTTAATGATACTAAATAATGACTTTGTTAGAAGACATCTTTATGGTATACCGCCCAATAGGGCGAGAGTAGACATAACTTTTTATTCTATAGATATTACAAATAATCATAACAATTAGTTGATGCTTTAGAACTATTTTTTATTATAACAGAAAATGAACAGTAACTTAAATGGCGAATAATTATTAGAATTCAAAGACATTCAGAAAGAATTGATGACTTTTAATACGAGTTATTAAAAATAACAAGACAACTATGAAATAAGGATGAAAAAGAGATTAATACATTATTAAAAGGATGTTTTATTGAGGGGGAGGGAATTCCAAACAAAAGTTGGAGATGACATATATAGTGGATATTGACTTCAATGGTCTAAGATTAATCGCAAGTGAGTGGGACCAGAGTAGTGGATCAAGAAATTTATGAAATATATATATATATATATATATATATATTTATAAAGAAAAACGAAACGAAAACTGATAAAGATGAAATTCAGCGGTTAAATCAGAAAATTAAAGAACTGGAATGTGAGATAAATAATCTAAAAGTAAAGTAAATATACTACAGAGAAAATTAGACCACACAGATAAGATTCAACGACGATATTTTTATGCAAAACGGAATAACCATAATGAATTCCAAGGAAGAGAATATCAAACATTTAATTACTCATAACATAGTCATCAGTCATATCATATCATATGAGACCATCCCATATATCACGTATGATATGTTTTAGA
This sequence comes from Osedax fenrisi, assembly GCA_964019155.1. NCBI lineage: Eukaryota > Metazoa > Annelida > Polychaeta > Sabellida > Siboglinidae > Osedax > Osedax fenrisi. The sequence continues at coordinate 6,297,950 of OZ025244.1, read as the reverse complement.
TGCAATAAAGTAGGGAATTCAACCAATAATTGCAAAACAATATTTAATGTAAACGTATTGCAAAACAATTTATTATGAATAAAATAAGAGAAGATATGAGGGTTATGACATAATAAATATGGATATATATATATATAGTCTATAGACTGAGCTAAATAGTTCAAGCAAATAGAATAGATTGATGAAAGATGATATTATAATATCATATTTCATCAATCTATTCTATTTGCTTGATGAAAGATGATATTGTAATATCTAAACGTAAACTTGAAAGTTCAGAGAAATAGATAAAAGAATGTCAACAGTTAATAGCATTGTGAGTTATGTCGATATATTCATTAGAAAGAGAAAACAAGGATCTGACACATCTACTTGACTTACAAATAGACACAAATATGAAATCATCATAATATATACACGTCAGGTATAAAGAAAACACAGATGAAGTAATTAAAACTACTAAAAGTAGTTCAATACTAAAGGAGATAAAATGTAAATATCAGATAAATACATCTGAAAAGAAAAAACGGGAAGAAGTGAAGGCGAATAAGCAACGAATAGTTTTAAAGGATACTTAAAATCTGAATATAGTAATAACTGATAAAATAAATTAAATGAGACAATTCACGAAGGAAAAAGAATCGAAAGATATAAAAATAATATATTTAGTGATAAATAGATATATATATAAATATGAGTAATTATTCATGAATTTTCTTATTTAATTTATTATATCTGTTATTACTATATTAAGATTTTCATTATCATTTATATATATATATATATATATATAAATATATATATTTACAATATATAGTATCAATATTTAATGTAAACGAATTTTAAATCAATTATATTATGACAAAAGTAAGAGAAGATATGAGGGTTATAGTCATAACTTATGACATAATAAATAAAGATGTATAGAAAAAACTAGATAGTTCAAGCAAAGAGAATATATTGATGAAAATGATATTGAAATATCTAAACGTAAACATGAAAGTTTACAGAAACAGATAATGTCAACTCCGCAGTTAATGGCAAAGTGCGTGATGTCGATATCCACATTAAAAGAGAAAACAAAGATCTAACAAATCTACTTGACTTACAAATATACACACATATAAAATCATTCGAAGATATACACGTCTGGCATACAGAAAACATAGATGAAGTAACTAAGATATATATATATATATATATATATATATATATATTGTCAATGCAGTAAACAATGGAGAACTCGATGGGGACAATACATATGTACATATCATTACTATTGATAATGACAATTAAGTTATATATACATTGTATGATGTGTTTTGAATTATATAATACCTTATTTATAAATGTATATATGACTATACATATATATGTATATACTTGTATGTTATAAATAATAAATATTTATTATAATAATACTATAGATACAATTCTATTTTTAAATATGTGTATTATATAATGAATATACTTAATAATCATTTGATGAAGTGATATTAGAAATATTATTTGTAAGATTCATATGAAAATATCATTAATTAAACATGATTTCCAATTGTATAATCTTAATTGTAAATGTAATAATGATGGTATTGTTTGTCAATGTAACCAGGGTTGGTAATAATCAATTAGAAAACAGATATTCATTATTAAATACAATTGTAATTTTAAAATAGTAATTATTTATATAATTAAGTATATTACATTAAATATAAAATTAAAATTCTAATTGATTACTAATTTGTATTAGTTATACTATAATAAATATGTTAAAATAGAGTACATTTTATAAAATAAATAATTTTACTTATAAAATTAATAATATTTGTATAACAATTTTGGTGAACAATATATTTGCATATAATAATTATACGACTTACTATTATTCATTAATCAAATATTACACACTATAAATGTATATATATATAGATGTGTGTATGTTGTTGTGCATATGGAGTGAGGTTGGTTAAAAAGCATCGGTCCTATTCCTTAATTGTATCCGACTTAATCGACAAGAATAATTAATTTATCCATCCCCTAATACAAATAAGGGATATTTGTATACGATTAAAAATTATATATCTTAATTGAAATGTAATACTCATCTACTATGTATTTTAATAATGAATAATTAGAGTAGTATGATTGTGTGTGTGTAACTGATAGATTATAGTCCATTTATGCAAATTTAAGATACTAAAAAGTGACTCTTAATTATCTGTGAAATACAATAATAGGGTTTTGTTAAGCGAAACTATTTACTTATTGATATTTTATAAAGTAAAGTATTTTTAAAGATATTATTTTAACTGATAGAGAAATCCTTTATATATGAAAATGTATTAAAGGGTTTCTATCAACTATTTAGTTATCTATGAAATACTATTAAAGGGTGTGGTAAACGAAACCCTTTACCTATTGATATTTTCTAAAATAAAGGGTTTTGAATGCTATTATTTTTAACAGTGCAGTAAACCTATATCTAGGTATATACATAATATTAAAACGAATTTGAGAAATTCAAGAATGAACCATTATCCAACAGTAATAATTAAATATATATATACTTTATGTATGTATATAATATTTAGTGTATACTATATTACAAACACGTATTGTATTCTTAGTTAGTCCATACGAGCAGTAGATCATATTAGGCCGCATACATCCTTCATTTCGCTTAGCCACCGTTAATTTAGCATTCAATACCATTGTCTATTAATTGTGTTGATGTGAATGTTTATATTATATTATATTATATATATATATATATATATATATAAGATATAATTAGTTAAATTGTATGATTTACAAATCAAAGAAATATAAGTCAACTTAATTAATTAAATATATTTTTCATTAATGAAATAATATCCTAATTATATATATATATAATCATAGTTTTACGAAAAATAGTAAGATTTAAATGTATAGGTTGGTATATACTTACTATAAATGTCATACAAAATATATTACTAATTTCAAAACAAAATATAAGATTATAAATATAATTATTATAAATATTATAGATTACATCACTAAAAATGTATTTTATTTTCACAAATAAGTATTTCAAACTTATCACCATCTGACAATAGTGTATCATACTTAATTTTAACTCTGCGCCATTTAAATGGTAGACATTTCTACCTGTATAAGTAATAATGGTATACTATACAATACCATATTTGATTAAAAATTACGCTAATATGAGTTTTAATAACAATTTAATTACAATGATTAGTAATTTTAAAATTATAAAATTAATTAAAAATATAATTAATATAAAATTTACCGGTTTAAGGATCTCCTTACAATTACAAATATATAGTTAACAACATTTATTAACGACATTTCTTGGAAAATAAAAAGATACAATAATTAATTGAAATAAGATATTTAACAAGTCGCGTAGTCCGGATAGTGGTGTTAACAGTATTTGGTTTCAAAGGGATATTAGAGAAATATGGTTAAAAGTATAATACTTCATCTAATTTCCTGGATTGGATTAAAGTACTCCACCACAATACAAATAATAATAACAATAGTAATATTATATTAATGGGGTATCCCACTGCAAGATTTTCCGTCAACGTGCAGAAATATTGTAACTTTAAAACCATTGTATATCAAGTTGTGATGAGATACCCTCTATAAAGTTATTATATTTCAGGCAAGTTGACGGAAAGTAAGTGGGTTTCCCACTAAAATTGTAATTAACTTGATAGAAAATCGTTTAAAGTTAAGATATTTACGACAAGTTGCCGCAAATACTTGTAATGTGACACGCCCCCTCCCCTTATATAGCCGTACTACATATAAGTAAAGTATATCGTGAATACCCGCCAGTTTCCTCTACTGGGCGAGTTAGTCACTTTAGTGGCACTAGTAAACAGTATCGAGGTGATACGGTATTGATCTCTGACCGAAGTACTTCCTTGGTAGCACCCGAGCGTGGTTAGTATTAACCACAGAGCTAGAGAGAAAGCTTTATCTCTAGCCCTATGGTATTAACGGTTCTAGAAGTTCATTCCATTCGATGTCTGTTTGATAATGATTTACGGTAAATTTAAATAATTATACAATTATAAAATATAAATTATATTATATTCAATTAAATAACTATTTTTAAATAATATTAATTACATTTATTTAATTTATAAATGTCCTATATCTTAAATGAAAATCCAAGTTCATTTTTTATAAAAAAATAGAATGCTTTTTATGTATAAATATAGTAGGTATTTAGATACTATTAATTTGGGGATATAAGGATATCTATGTCTTAGAATCTCTGATCATCATTGATTGAAAAGAATCTTGCAATAATATTATAACATATATATATAAATCGTAGTGAAAGTGATATATGAACACTATTATTCGTATAAGTTGATTGACAGCCTCGATTGTTAAAGATCTTTAACAATCGAGGTAGGGGTGCTTATTTACTGCCTATAGGGTGTATATATATGTATGTGAATATATGTTACTTGGTTCTGGTTATGTATTATTGGTACATCCAGTACTACATATATCTCGTGAAATCTCTGTTATCTCAAGCAATCACCGTTATCTTTAGATATCTCCATTATATCTAGAAATCTCCGTTATCTCCAGATATGTCCTTTATCTCCAGAAATGTCCTTTATCTCCAGCATGGATCGCTCCTCGTAGTTATTATCCCCGCATAATTCTTTAATAATTATGTTGATATTAATTTTGATATAATTATTATGATTAACACTATAGTGTATAACGTATACGATATTTATAATTATCTATAATTAATATATATATATATTAATAATAATTGATACATTAATAACAAAAGTTAATTTCATCGAAGTTTAGTTCCATGTATACATACATATTTATATTCTTATTTTTACACATAATAACAAGCTTTATATAGTGATTATAATATATACTTTCAAAGGTAAGTATTTTATTATTTATTACTCCATTTGAATAGTTAACGTATTTATATAATACTATAGAATAGTTTCTAAATTGGTTTACGCTGATGATATTTAATTAAATACCAGAATTATCTAATCGTGATTTTGATATGTAATTGTATATAAATTTGTTACCAACAAATTACTGATTTTTAAATTAAATACATATTTTTAATTCAATTAAATTAAGATTTCCATTAATAAAATTATATTCTAGATAAATATATTTAACCTTAGATATATAAAACATATTAAAATGTAATAACATTTTTGTGTGTATATATATATATATATATATAAAATGGATACACAAACATATATATATATATTACTACTAAGGAATAATATATCATATTTACCAGGGTATTAACATATATATCTATGCAATTTCCTTACTTGGTTCCCTGCGTTTGGTATATAATTCGATTTTTTTTCCGAACCATACCTGTTTAATGATGTGCATTGTAATACAATTATATATATATATATATAATATGATGATATAATATATTATATTATATTTAAAATATAATTATATTATATAGTTAACAACTTAATATAATGTATTATTTCACAATCATATCTGTTTCGGAGAAAATGCTCTTTATACAATACAGCTATAGCTATAGCAGGAAAATTAACCTTGTACAACATGATTAAATACATAAATTAAATACAAATTTTGTAGACAAATTTCGAATACTATAGTATTGTTGGTACCTATAGGTTATGGAAGATTCATGCTAAAATACGTTTATATTTATTAGTTTCAAATTATCTTAAAAACACACCTTTGACAATTTTTCCGTATTTATTTTTATTAAAATCATTCTATATCGCGAAAAATCGATCTTTTTAAAAAAAAATGTTATAACATTTTACAATATATATATATATATATATATTTCATATCTATTACCAATAGTAAAATTATTAACGTTACTTATAGCATGACATATAAAATATCCATGAATTAAATATTATGTTTTGTATAATTAATAAATAAAATTATTATTTATATTTTATATCATATATATATATATATAATATATTTAACAATATTATTGATTGATTGATAATTTATTTAAGCAAATACATAGCCGAAAATATAATCGAAAGTATAAAGTATAAATATTTGCTAACGATAACATACGTTATAGAAATAAATAAAGAATAATACGAAATTAAAAAATTAAGGAAATTAAAACGTTTTACAGTTACCGTAAAAATAAACGAAAAACAATCGAAAGTAGAAATAAATCATATAGTAATTATAAACGAAAAATGATCAAAATAGAAATAAAATATAGCGTAAAAATAATCGAAAATAGAAATAAAATACATTATTTTGTAAGTGGTATCGAAATATTCAATTTCTACTTTAACCTTATAGAATTCTTCATCTTGTATCCTGTTTTAGTAATAAATTATTAGTTATATAATTTAATATTTAAATGTTAAATTTTAAATATATTATAAACAGAACATATTAAAAATCAAATAAACCAATACTAGAATGAAACAAAAAAATAATGTAATACTTACCAAAATCTGTAATAATAGTAGGTACTTTATTAATTTATATTTTAATTGTATAATCAATTTGAAACATATATATATATATATATATATAAACAGAACAAGTTACAAATAAAATAAACCAATATACATATACAAAAACAGTTAATAACAAAACATACCAATAATATTACGAAAAAAAATAATATAATACTTATCACTATAATCTGAAATAATAGAAAATTATTAATATTGTATTTTAGTAATATAATACATTTGAAACATATTTACAAAATATATATAAAACAAACATATAATATCGAACAAACAAAAGTAAAATAATACTTCACACTTTATCTGTAATAATAATGAATTATTAATTTTATATTATAGTATATTTGAAATATGGATATAAAAAATCCGAATTTTCTATAACAAAAAAAAATTTATAACAAAATATAATACAGAACAAACAAAAATAAAATAATACTTCCCACTTTATCTGTAATAATAATGAATTATTAATTTTATATTATAATATATTTGAAATATATATATAAAAACCTAAATTTTCTATAACAAAAACACATTAAAAAAAAACCAGAAGAGATAATGCAATAATTTAGATACAAAATGAAACATAAATCAATATAAAATTATAAATTTCTGTTAAAAAAAAGTAGTTTGTCGAAACAGATTTTGTTTATTTTATTTTTAAAAGATGAAACAGATACAGATTTTATTATATCATTATTTAATGAATTCCATATATTAACTGATCTATTATTAATTATATTTTTAATTGTATTATCATAATTATGTATTACATTTAATTTTTTACAATTACCTCTAGTTCTACAATTATTCGAAATGTTAAGAATATCAGATATATTTATATCTGTATAATTATTTGAAATTTTAAAAATTGTAGTTAGATCTATTTTTAACCTTCTAAGTTCAAGTGATTCTAATTTAAAATATACCAATCTCTCTATATATGATTTATAATTAATATTTGATGAATTTGTATATCCTACGCATCTTGTAATTAATCGTCTAGTAAATAATCTTTGCACTCTTTCAATTTGGTCTATGAGACTACGAAATTTACTAACCTTTGAAAAAGGTGACCAAATTATGGATGCATATTCTAAAATTGGTCTGCAATAAATTTTATATGCATTTAATAATGCTCTAGGGGATTTTGTAGTAATGCATCTAAAAATTGAATTCAAAGAAAAATAAGCTTTTTTACAAATATAATCAATATGTTTATTAAATAAAAGGTTATTTTCAAATATTATTCCTAAATCTTTATAAAAAGTAACGTTTTCTAATTGAATATTATTTATAAAATATTTTGATGGAGTAACCTTCCCTAAAGTCATAACTGCACATTTTGATAATGAAATATTTAATTGCCATTTATTTACCCATTGTGAAAATAAATTTAAATTATTTTGTAAAAGAAATCTTTCACTCTCAGATGCGTATGAAAAATATATTTTTGTATCATCGGCAAATAAATCAATATGAATTTTTGAAGAGAATATACTAGGAAGATCATTAATATATAATAAAAATAAAATTGGACCTAAAACCGATCCTTGTGGTACTCCAGATTTTACAATAGAACTATTTGAAAAAGAATTTTCAACCCGTGTAATTTGAGATCTATTCGATAAAAAATTATAAAACCATTTTATTATTTTATTAGATATACCGTATGATTTTAATTTAAATAGTAGTTTTTCATGAGAAACAACATCAAAAGCTTTTGCAAAATCAATATATATTATATCTACACATTTTTTATTATTCAATTCATTATACCAACATTTTAAACATTTTGTTAATTGTAATTCTGTGGATTTTCCACTTATAAAACCATATTGATATTTTGTTAATAAATTATTAGATTTTAAATAAAAAATTAATTGTTTAGAAATAATACGTTCTAATACTCTACACATTACACATGTTATTGAAATAGGCCTATAGTTATTTGAATTTGATGGTTCACCCTTTTTAAAAATTGGTGTGATTATAGATTTTTTCCAAATTTTCGGTATATTACCCGATAATAAAGATGAATTAAAAATAATATATAAAGGCCTACATAATTCATTAGATAATAATTTTAACATAGAAGATGGTATCCCATCAGTTCCGAAAGTATGTGTAATTTTTAATCTATTTAAAAATATTTTAATTATTTCAAGATTTAAATCAATATTATCAAATTTTTGTTTAGTTAAATTATAAAATTCGGGTAAATTTCCATTATCATTTTGTTGAATTGAACTAAAATATGAATTTAACGTATTTGCTTTGTCGAGATCTGAAAATAAAATATTATTATTTGATATATCAATTAGAGGAGATACTCCAGATTTTAAATTTTGTCTTTTTTTCATAAATTTATAAAACTTTAATTTATTTTTTGAATTAATTGCATTAATCTCTCTCTTAAAATTTAAAGATTCTAATTCCTTGGATAATTTTTTTTTTGCTTCTATCCAATTATATTTATATTGTAAATTAGTTTTAGATTTTCGAAATAATTTTTTTACTTGCTTCTTCAATTTCAATATATTCTTCGGAAGTACCTGTTTTATTGTATTATTTATATTAGGAATATGTGATATAAATAATTTATTTAGAACATTATTAAAATATTCTACTTTTTGATCGATATTATAATCATTTGAATTTAGATATTCCCAATTAAATCTAGAAAGATGATATTTAATCAATTTTATATTAGCATTATTGAAATCAAAATTGTTTGATTTTAAAATCTGTTTACATGGGTATTTTTCAATATTTACATTAAATGAAACAGAATAGTGGTCACTTATATTTTTGTATAATCCGAAATAGTCTCCAATATTTATATTAGATAGTAATTGTTTTTCATTAGTAAAAAGTAAATCAATTATATTATTATTACGAGTTGGCTTATTTATTAATTGTGAAAATGAATTTTTAATAATCGAATCGAAAAGTAATGCATAACTTTTTGGGTAACTAGGAAATGTATAATCTTTCCAATTAAAATTTGGTAAATTAAAATCTCCTATAATTATAGATGAATTATAATTTTGTTGGGTTATATCAAATAATTTACATATCTGTTCATGAGATACTTCATTACAATTTGGGGGTCTATAAACACATATAATATTAAATGGAATTTTTGAATTAATTTTTAAATGTATATATTGAACATCTATGTGTGAAATAAAATTTCTTACAGGACATAAACTAGATTTACAAAATATCGCAACACCTCCTCTATGAATTAATTTATCGTATCTAAATAGTGTATACTTTTTTCCACCGATTAAATATAGAGAATCTCTATCATCTACCGTTAAGAATGTTTCAACTAAACATATAATGTCATATTTATTAGATGAAAGTAAAAATTCCAAAAAATTCATTTTATTTCTAATACTACGAGCATTAGCGTAATATATATTTAAATTGTTATTTTTAATATTTTCATCTTTATTGCCGGTTAGTCATCTAGAACCTGTATTTTTATTTTTATTTTTATTAATAATGGAATTTTTATAAGTAATATATGACAATTTCCATACACTAAAATTATCTTCACCAATTGACATATTCCAGTCAATTTTATTATTTATAATATATCTTAGTTCATAGGAACTACTTCTAGAATTATAAATACATTTGATAATTTTTTTACTTTTAATTAATTTATTTTTAACTACATGGTATAATATCTGATGTCGTTCTAGTGATATTTCATCTAGATATGTTCTAATGAATGAATTTTGTAGATCTCGTAATTTACATAATCGGTTAACATTTGATAACATAATTTTTTTTGAGACCACATTATCTAAAATTAATTTTAATTTATTAAATGATAATTGAACTATTGATAATACACATGATTTATTAATATCTACTGTTTTACAAATAATATTTACTAAGTATTTAAAGAAATTAGTTTTATCATTATTAGGAATATTTATATTGTGAATAATTATTTCATTATTGCTATCTATATTATTTTTAATAATATTTACTGATTTTACCAAATTGTCAGTAAAGGTATCAGAATTGGTTACAGTAGAGGTTACATTAGCGGTTACATTAGCGTATGATTTTTTAACAACAATCATATCACTTATTTCAGTGATTTTTGATAGTAACATATTTAATTTTGTTTCTGTGCTATTTATTAAAGTATTAATATTACTATTATCAATAATAGTAGACGATGGTAATGAGTTATTTAAACTAGGTTGATTTATTGCTGTATTATCATTATTATTATTTATACATGTATTACATTTAAATGTAAAATTTGGTGATCTAAATAACTGAATAGCATATTTTGGTGGTGATTTATTAGACCAATTTGTTTTCATTATTTTTGCTTTATATAAGCATTTATAATGGTATTTATTACCACATAAACATGATATATAATTTTCGTTATTAATTTCTAAATTACATGTAATACAATCCATTTTTAATGTAATAAATATATTACAATTATATAGTTTTAGAAATTATATATATTTTTAACAAACTGTTTCCCTATGATTTTAAATTGAACAATTGACGAATTCGATTTTTCTTGTTTACTAAATAAATTAGCGTTGCGATGTTTCAATTTTCTTATTTTCGAAATCGATTTTAAAACATTATCCTTTAATGTAATGACTACCTAAATATCGAATGTAATTCCGTATAATATAGAGAACAAGCTATCCGAATGTATGTCGAAATTAATTAGTTTTAAAGAAATTTAATTTTTTTTTAATTTGTAGAAATAACGCTAATTATTGTAACTGAAATATTTACAGAGGATACAAAAACATCAATTAAAAGCAACTATTTAAACATAATTACAATGAAAATATTATCAATTACCGTACAATTGCAATTTTACTACGAATTAGTAAAATATTTAAAAAATTATATATATATATAATAGATTATACAATTTCATTATTAAACATAACATAATAAATAAAATTGAATATGGTTTTATGCTTAAATTTAATACAACAATATCGCTTTTAAAGATTCAGTATTATATTCTACAAAAAATAGTGAAAATAAAAATTGCCACAATTTTACAAAACATTTACTACAAAAAAATTATTATCGAATACTAAATATGTTAAGTACGTTAATAGTGATGTTAAACTAACAAAATTACTTCAAATATATATGGATAAATTAAAATAATGGTTCAATATATATAATTTAATAATTAATATACAAAAAACTAAAATACTTCCATATTTTAATATTAAACTGACTAATGATAATATAAAAATTGATATAGTATATGGTAGTGAGACTTGGACGATCGACAAATCACTTGAACGGAGAATAAATGGATGCTATACAAGGTTATTAAGAATGATTCTGAATGTATCATGGAGAGACCATATAACAAATGTTGATCTCTATAAAGAACTACCAAAAATTACCGATGTTATAACTACTCGTCGTCTGCGAATAGCAGGTCACTGCATCCGTCACGACGATGAAGTAGCTCATGATCTGATTTTATGGCAACCAACGTCTGGAAAAAGCAACAGAGGAAGAAAATCTGTGACGTACATTGATAATTTAAAAAAGGATACTGGACTAGATGATGTGAATATAATACGTAATGTTATGATGATTCGTGATGATTGGAAGAAAATTGTAAAGATGGGTCGAACGGGAGTTCGATATAAGTAAGTATAGTATATGACAATACATTTTTCGATTTGTATTTAGATACAAAATTATCATTTAATATAAATATTGATAATTTAAATATCAAACTCTCAAAAATAATATACATATTTAAAAAGTTATCATATTTAACTATTACAAATTTGATTTTATTATACAATTTAATTATTTTAATTATAAAAAGTATTTTTAATAAAAAACATAAAAGGATTATAATCTTAAAAAAAACACTATTAAAATTATAAAAATGTTTACACAACAGAATTAAAAGAATATCTAATTAACATGTTTTAATTTATTATTTATTGTTTTATATAGTTTTTATTTTCTTTTGTATTTGTTCATATTACACTATCATGCTATTATCAATACCTCCTATAACCTCGGTTATAACCCGAGGTTATAGGATGTCTTGCTATTATCCTATTGCATTTGTATGCATATTATATAATACTCAATTATTTCTTTAACAATTACTTTTTATTTTTATTTAAACAGTATTAATATATATATATATATATGTCATATTAATAGTTAAAACTATTTATTTTTCTCTTCTTTAATATTTAACTTTGAATGCCTATTCACGAATCATACGAACTTTTATTTGTATTATATGTATTAATTTTATTTATATCTCATGTATTATTATAATTTTATATTTTATCTTGGTATCTAATTAATGGTATGTGATTAACCTTTATTTAATCATTTCATTGTTTGTTTATATTACTATGACTTTGTTATTATTTTTATAAATATTTTTATTTTACTGTTTTATTAGAATGGAAATGATGACATTTCACATTCTCTCAGGAGGTTTCTAATCAATAAAGCCGATCGCTTTCACCGATTCTCCTTAGACTTTGTCTATTATAAGAATACAAATGGAACGTTGGTGCATTTTTTGTAACATACAAATGTACCATAATACCATGTTACCAACGTCCCGTCTGCATTTACATGTATAAGAATAAACACTCTCTATATCGAATGATGGTACTGTGGTACGTTGGGACCGTGGCACTATGGTACGTTGGGATGGAACGTCGACAATTTAGTTTTAACATACCATCTGCAACTCATGAGTTTACAGAATAGCATAAAGATGAGCCTGTAGTACTGTGGTACGTTACAAAAAACGTACCCTCAGTCAATAATATGTACACATGCATACACACTATCAGATTTCCTATCAGTAATATCCTACTGATATATCACTGCGTATACGTAGCTGTATTGTAAACATCACCTTATAAGGTATACCTATACCACCTGAATACAGATGTATGACGAATGTGTCCGAAGATTTATCTATAGAGCCACTCAAATTAGAGAAAAATTACTTAAAAAAATGTATATTAGTTTAAAATATACTAAAGTAACATATAAATTAAACTAATATACAGTGAATATACAGTGTATATATATATATATATATATATATATATAGTGTATAGCATATGAGAGTTATGTTTAAGTTAATCGATACGTATACCTAAACAACTATATATATATATATATATATATATATATACATATATATATATATATATATATGTGACGTATTTAGGGGTCCACGTATATGTATTAGTATACGTGATTCAATACATACATATTATTATTATTGTTATTATATACATGTCCCACTATATATATATATTTATACAATTATATACACTTTATATACTAATTTACGAATCTAAAACTGGGAATCGCATTGCCTTATATATTATCTATTTTTTATATGTATATTATCTCTCACAACACATTCATGTGTTTTTAATATTAAATAATGTCTATTATAAAAAAATTCACATTAGTTATATTTACAGTCATTTCTAAAAAAATTAACTAAATAAAAAGAGTATTTATACATATATATATATATATATATATATATATATATATATATATATAAATATATATATACTCAAAAATTACATATCATAAATGTAATATATTCAAGTATGTTAATCATACAAAATTATTAATTTTTAAATTATATTATGATATCGTTTTGTTTATTTATTTATCTAACTTATTTATTTTATTTATCTATTTATTGTTTTCGTTCTATATTGTTATATACACCTACGAGGGGTGGCCACACCTATGATAAATGCTAATAAACCTTATTATCATCATCAATATTTTCATCATTATCATCATATATATATATATATATATATTTACCTTATCAAGTCGATCTTGCTCGGCAGTTCATAACACGTATCTTCCACTCATCTCTATCACCAATCGCAGTCGGCAGTTCCTCACATGTACATTTCGTATCATCTTTTAGCTGGTAGACGAAGGTCATCGAAGGTCATCGACCCCGTGATCGTCGTAAGTGTAGAGGCTTCCATAGTAGTACATCAGTTGTATCATTAATAATATGAAAATCTATATACAAAATATAGCATGCAATATGTTGATACGTATCTCTTTTACACAACACTATATTAATAATAATAGGTTATATAATAATGTGTGTATAATAGCGTATCGAATATGATGCATACAATAATATAAGAGATTATTAACATGTTATCTTTAAGTATCTTTATTATTTATCGTATCATTTGTTATTATAATATACAAATAAATTGTTTAACAAATACATTAAATTCTAAATTTGTTGTTATTGTTTACATTTTAAATATTAGTAAATATTACATTTGTTTGTTTTTACAAGTACATCAATAATTCTATTTTTAGATATACATTATATTTCTATTATAATAATAAACAAATGAAAAATAGATTCAAAACATGTATAAAATATACAAACATGTAATGTTAAATTTAGCCTAGAGGCTTGTATACATATTGGACAATTATCTATACACGTATATGTATTACCTGGAAAGTAGATGTATTTAAGTAAATATAAATTATATTGTATGATATAGTGGATAATATACATGGGTATTATTAACAATAATATTCAATATAACTATTATTTATATCAAACACAATACTTTCAATATTATTAATGTATAACGTTATACAGTACTGATTGAATAGCAAGTTACGATTTAATTTAACTACTAATAGATTGATAAACTTATAAATACACATGAACAAATATCATAAATATTGTGTGTATATATATATATATATATATATATATATATATATATAGATATATAAGTCATACATTTTATATATATATATATATATATATATATTGTAGTATATATTCACTTAGTTGAGTTTAGATCATACATTATTATACATTATCATACATTATTGAACGTAGATATGTAGCTAAACGAAATATCATACTTTTATTAAATACAGTGGTTGTACTAGATATAATATCCGATGAACTCACATTATCGTGTGATTATATGGCGGTATATCGAGGGAGGCGTTATATCTAAAGAGGCGGTATATCGAGGGAGGCGGTATATCGAGGGAGGCGGTGTATCGAGGGATGTGGTATATCAAGGGAGGCGTTATATCTAGGGAGGCGGTATATCTAGGGAGGCGATATATACAGTTAAGATTCTTTATTTAAATTACGTAAAATATGTAGTTATATTACAATTAAGATCAACGAAACTGTATAAAGTAAGATGAACTAAAGAAAGGTTAGCAGGTTAGAGTTAGACATATGGTGTTAGGAAGGACATTGAGTGACGTGACCTTCGTCGTGATACATATACAGTAAAACCTCTCTATAAGAAAAACCTCTTTATAAGAAAATTGTTCACACATTTGGTTGGAATTCAACCTTTTCCACATTAAAAAACCTCTTTATAAGAAAATATTATAAGAAAAATATAAGAAAAACCTCTTTATAAGAAACTTATTGTATACTAAATATAAAAAATAATTATATATAAATAGAATTATTGTATATTGATAACAATTATAGAAATTAATTATTATATAAAATATTTTATATTACCAAAAAGCTCGAAATTAATTAAAATTAATTAATAATTGTTATTGTATATCTATAAATATATTAAAATTAATTAATAAATGTTATTTTTATCCTTGAATTTATTAAAATTAATTAATATATGTAATTGTATATCCATAAATTTATTGAAATTAATTAATAAATGTTATTATATCTTTAAATGTATTGATGATACAATTTATTATATTATACAATTAATTGTTAAATACTAGATTATTATAATATTCAATATATTATATTCATCAATGATGATTCATAATTTATAATTGCTAATGTAAATCTATTAAAATGTCATTATGTCATTAACATGTCTAAGCCCAAATAATACAGTATATATTTTAAAATCCAATATAATTCAAGAGTATATGAAGGTTTACTGAGCAATCAAGAATTATATAAAGATACTATATATAGATAACCTCTAGGTTATATAATGCATTTTCAATTATAAATTAATTCTTTAAATCATCGGAAAGTAAAAACCTCTTTATAAGAAAACCTCTCTATAAGAAAACAATTACTGAAAAAAAAATATTTTCTTATAGAGAGGTTTTACTTTATATATGTATATATATATAGCATTTACAGGAACATCAATACGGATTTGATAAATAAGCTATAGGAGTACCATAGTCTAAGTTTTCATAGAGTTGAATATTCAGATATAGATTTCTAAAGCTAATCTAAATACAATTTCGAATCAGCATATATAATACCGCAGAAAAACGAAACTCCCATCCAACAATGGAAAATATCAGAAAATTTAAAAAAGCACAAACAAATCTTGTACTTTCTTATGATAAAGAACAATCTGAATACATGCAGAGTAAGATTGATGAAATACAAAATGCTGTAAGAAATCAAAAATCAGCAAAAGCCTGGAAAATAGTAAACGAAGTAAGCGGAAGGAAAAACTCATGCAGATCAAAAATAAAGGCAAAAAATAACGAGGAACGGGTTAAACTTTGGCAAAAACATTTCCAAGATCTACTTGGTAAACCCACAAAGATCAATGAGAATGAAGAAGAAATTTCGCAAATTGTAAATAGCGAATTAGATATAAAAAAAGGACTCTTCACACCTGACGAAACCATTATAGCTGTAAGAAGTATACAATATGGCAAAGCAGTAGGACTGGATGAAATCCCAGCAGAAGTCTGGAAATTAGGAGAATTCCAAGAAATTCTATTACACTTCTGCAATAGTGTATACAATCAAGATCCAATAAAAAGATGGAACGAAGGTTGTTTATTACCATTTCCAAAAAAAGGAAATCTAGCTTTGACAAAGAATTATAGAGGTATCACTCTTACATCAATAGCTTCGAAAATATACAATCTGATGTTATTAAATAGAATAAGACCCAAGATAGAAGATATCCTTAGAAAAAACCAAAATGGGTTTAGAACAAATCGATCAACAACTGGGCAAATATTAACCATTCGTCGTTTAATTGAAGGAGTAAAATCGAAAAATGTACCTGCTATACTTCTATTTGTTGATTTTTCGAAAGCGTTCGATTCAATCGACAGATAATATAATAAATTAAAATATATTTTATCAGCATACGGGATACCAACAGAAACAATCAACGCAATAATGATACTATATACAAACACTCGCGCAATGGTCAGATCACCAGATGGAGATACCTCTTTCTTCGATATTACCACAGGAGTTCTGCAAGGAGATACCTTAGCACCATATCTATTTATTATCTGTTCAGACTACATAATGAGAACATCGATTGATAATAACTCACAATATGGATAAACTCTCACAGAAAGAAAGAGCTCAAGATACCCCGCATTCACTATAACAGATGTAGACTATGCAGATGATATTGCAATCACCACCAATAACGTAAAAGAATCCAATATATTACTAAATAGTCTAGAAAAAACTGCAAAAGAAATCGGACTTCACATTAATGTCACTAAAACAGAATACATGGCATACAACCAGAATTCAACAGATATGATTAAAACCCAGAATGTAGAAAATATCAAGAAAACCCAAGACTTTAAATACCTTGGTAGTTTTATAGCATCCACAGAGCATGATATAAATGTCAGAATAGGAAAAGCCTGGGCCGCACTAAACCAAATGAACAACATATGGAATCCAAAGTTATCTAAAAATCTGAAAAGAAACTTCTTCAGAGCAACGGTAGAATCTGTTTTTATATATGGAGCAATTACATGGACTTTAACAACAAAATTGGAAAAAAAATCGACGGAGCCTACACTCGCATGCTACGGGCCGCTCTGAACGTATCATGGAAAGAACATCTTACCAACAAAGAACTCTATGGCAAAACTACAAAAGTAACTTCTTCAATCCGTGAACAAAGACTTAGATTCACAGGACATTGTTGGAGGAGCAAAAAAGAGCTGATTTGTGACGTTCTTCTCTGGTTACCTAAACATGGTAAACGCTCCCGTGGACGTCTAGCAAAAACTTTTATAGATCAACTCGTCGACGATACCGAATGTAATGTAGACGAACTGATGAATGCGATGAATGATAGAGATGAATGGAAGTTACGTGTTAATGAATGCCGAGCAAGATCGACCTGGTAGGTGGTAAGGTATATATATAATATATATATATATATATATATATATATATATATATATATATATTAAATACAACATATATATATATATATATATATATATATAATGTATTTATATTTGTATAAATAAATATATCGCTATGAAGAGTATGTTTTAATACCAATGCATAGAGATACATGTACATTTAAAGTATTCTAGGAAACAAAGAGATGGAGGTTACCCAACCTACCAGTGTGAAATGATAGATTAGTTATCAGTGATCGGGTAGTTATAATAAGTTATGCTATTTAATAATGAGCAATACCACAGTAAACCTACCAATAATAACGATGTTATATAATACCTATATTATAACTCTTATTAATTAGCCAGTACACCAATTATAACATAACGTGCATAAGTTAGGTGTTATAGGGTATTACATCATAGCATGAGTAGTACTAAAGGGCGTTGGTGATTCCTTATTACTAATACTACATTAAAAACATTATATATCTAAACTGCCTATGTGGCTCAGTGGCTAATGCGTCATACACACAATAAGTAGGACACTGGTTCGAGCCTCATCCGGACTATTAATTAATTGTATAAAATGGGTCTTAAAATATTATTTAGAAGTGATCTTATATAATTGTGTATACATAAATGATCGGCTCTCATTAAAACCATGGATGCCTTAACATGAGAGTGGCTTCGAAGGGACATTATAGCCATATATAGTTATAAGTGAAAAACTTCATCTAAGTTCCTGGATAGGATGAAAGGACTAAAAATAAAAATAACAACAATAATAACAATAACAACTATAGCTATATATATTTATATAAATTAACATTTTCATTTATATATTATACACAATAATTACTTACTTTTACTTTTTACTTTTTTTGGTTTATGGACTGCATCAGTGCATTAGCAATCGGCCGTCCGTGGGAGAGAATTATTGAGTTAGAGGGAAGGCAAGGGAGAAATAATAAGTCTTAAGGTGGAGTTTAAAGGAAAGAGTTGATGTGTTTGTTCGTAGGTGATTCGGCAGGGAGTTCCAGTAGTAAGGGGCAGAGAGGGCAAATGATCGTATATTGGAAGAGTGGAGTTTGTGTAGATGGGGAGTGGTAAGGATAAATGTGTTAGAGGAACGGGTCTGGAGTGGAGTGATGGGTGTGTGTAGATGTAGGAGGGAGGCAAGGTAGTCAGGGGAGTTGTGGTGAATAGCTTTGTGGATGGTCAGGGAAAGTTTGTACTGTATGCGGTAGGGGACTGACAGCCAGTGTAGTTGTTTTAGGAGAGGTGTAATGGAGTCAGAAGAACGACGGGGAAGTAAGTGGACACAGCGAACTACAGCGTTTTGGAGTCGTTGTAGTTTGGTGAGTTTATATTCAAGGAGGTTAAAGAGTAGGGAGTTGCAATAGTCGAATAGGGGGATGATGTATGAGGAGGCAATGGTAATAGCGATGGGGAGGGAATGGAGCGTCGGATTAAGCGGAGGCAGTGTAGGTGGTAGTGGATGGATTTGTGCATATGTATAAGATGGGAGTCAAGAGAAAGGGTGGTATCAAGATGGAAGCCAAGGTTTCGGACGTTTTGAGAGTAGGGTAGTGAGGTGTTGTCGAGTGATATGGGGGGTGGTTCAGGGAGAGTGGAGGAGCGTAGGCGTAAGTGGAGAAAAATAGCTTCCGTTTTAGTGGGGTTAAGTTTTAGAGAGTTGGAGGTAAGCCAGTGGTGTATGGACTGTATACAGGAGGAGAGTCGGTCAGGGGCATAAGTAGGGGAGTCTGTGCTATTAGGATATAATTGAAGGTCAATTACAATTGTAAATTTATATTTTCGTAGAGTATACATTGCAAATAACTTATTCTATAAATATAATATGGATAGTATAATCGTGTATGATCACCCTGACCTTTAAAGGTCAGTATGATTAACCACGCGAATATGTAAACTTTATTTATTATTGTGATATAAAAATGTTATTTAATTAAAATTTTATTAAGAATTAAATATAATTTTAAATTTTATAATTACATAAATTATTTTTGTAACATATAGTTCATTTATCAAATTCACAAGAAGTAACATACATAAACACACGTAATAGCTCTATCACGTTAGTTTAAATATAATATTATGTATTTGTATATTAATTCATAAAATTATTCGATGCATTATCTCACATTTAATTACCTAGTCACATATATATATATATATATATATATATATATATATATATATACCCTTCGATTACTTGTTAACTAAACTTAACTATGTGACCTCGGCATATAGATATACCAATGTATCAATACGAGTAATATAAGACACCATAACATCCTTTAGGCAATGTTCACACGACGAACCGTGGGTCCCCAGTGGGGGTATGATTTACTCAGTCTGGGTAGTGAATGTGTATTCACACTACATATTAATCGCGCCCATTTATACCCACATATACGATAATTCTATAATTGTAAATGGATTCTGACTTGGTTTCTCGACAGATTACTGGTGTCCTATGTAACTTTAGTCATTCGTAACATAATATCTGGGTACATTATTTAGCGTGTGAATATCATCGGTATTGACTCAGATATATACGGTAGGTATATTGTTATTGTTATTGTTATTTGGTGGAGTCCTTTCATCCCATCCAGGAACTTAGATGAAGTTTTCACTTATAACCATATATGGCTCTAATATCCCTTCGAAGCCGCTCTCATGTTAAGGCATCCATGGTTTTAACGAGAGCCGATCATTTATTTATACACAATTATATAAGATCACTTCTAAATAATATTTTAAGACATATTTTATAAAATTAATTAATGGTCCGGACGAGGGTCGAACCTATGTCCTACTGCTTGTGTGTCTGACGCCTTAGCCACTGAGCCATACAGGCAGTTAATATATACCAATCGCATTCACAAAAAAAGACATATCCTACCCGCCCCCCCTATTGCAGCTCCCCTATGTATGACCCATGGGTACAAGTTTTGTTACTTAGAATGGGTTTATTTAATAAGTATACCCACTCTGGGAATACATATAGAAATATATGTGACCACATCTGCCGTGTGGTCGCAATTCTCCAAACACCCTTGGATTATATTTAATATAAATGAATGTTCAGCATATTTCATCAGTGAGCATATATATATATTTGCGTTCATTGATAACTCGATACTATGCCTATCGTTATTATTGAAAGCTCTATAGAATATAGGAATATAATATAATGTGTACATGGCTCTAATGTGTACATGTGTATAATGTGTACATGTATGTTCAATGTATACATTATAGGTATGACTATACCTACTTATAACGTCTTACCCAGTTATAAATCTGCTTACTCCTCTATATGTTATCGTTGTTTTATATTAAGTTTGGTAAATACATTACATAATTTAATTTATATATATATATATATATATATATATATATATCTTTACTGATATTATGTACTATATTATTGCAGTTTATTCATATACCACTGTTTTGAAACATATAGAGCAACATGAATTCACAGAATGTTGATGTAAATCTACAAACTACGACAGGTATATATATATATATATATATATATATATATATATATATTTATATATACATATATATATGTACACATATACTTATACTTATATATACGTATACATATATTTTTACACATTTATATATATAAGTATAAATAAAACGTTTATTTTCTATTCGGTATTCAGATGTAACTATTTTTATGTTTATGAATTGATCTCGTATTTTTCTCCTGAGTAATTATTAATTTGTGATCAGAGCAAATAACATTACGCG
>OZ025244.1:6210418-6272918 GCA_964019155.1 Osedax fenrisi | reverse complement strand
TCAATATTATGTATATGTTTTATTTAATTTCTTCTTCTTCAAATAATAATTGAAGATATTTTACAATTAAATATATTATATGTCAATATGAGAAAATATATATATATATAATATATAGTTAATAAATTAATGCATGAATGAATACATTTACTGGAGTAGTATAGAAAAACAAAAGGTAATAATTACATTAATATGGTTTGCAGTATTAACATTCCCATTCACGTATATATAATATATGTAATGATATCACTAATGTACCCATTAGTGATACGTAGCATTATAGTATTAATGAGTCATATATTTTCCCGTCTGCATCTATATATATAATAATAATAGTTTATTCATACATTTAAATAATTGCAGGAATAATTCTCTAAATTGTAATCAAATAATATTAACAAAAACAAATTATAATACAATATATCACTTCAGTTTGTGCGGAAGATTGCAATATACGGAGTATTCTTATCCCCAGAGGTAGCTTATTCTACATCGAAGCAGCAGAAATCCTGAAAGACCTATTTGTGAATTGTAGTCGACATCGAAACTCCTCAAGATTCATGGGATAGTGCCTCGATCGAGTATCCGGTTCTTTTCTCTGATAATAGCGTTGATAAATAGGAAGTTACTTTATAATTAAGTACTTTTTTAATTAAATATAAAAATCTGTAATTAATTCTCGAAGATACTCCTAACTATTTTAATTTGTGTAAATAATATCTAATCGTAAATCTATTAGAATATGGTATATTAAATATAATTGTTATACATATAAGAATAACTCGTTTAATGTTTTAAAAATATATATTGAAGCTCCAATTAAGATAATATTCCCATAATCTAATCTCAATAGAACCAAAACATTCAATAAGTCGTTGATTTTATTGATAAATATTTACCCATGATATGTATATTAATAAAAATGATAATTAGCTGATTTACATATATATGATACATTATCTGACTGCGATAAATTACATGATACTAATATTCCAAGTAATTTAATTTTAGATGAAGGATTATTAAATTAAAGATTATAAAATATAATAGGAAAAACAAAATTAGAAAGAGAAATATTTAAGAGCATAGTTGTTCTACTATTTATAATTAAATTATTATTTAACTGCCATTTACGAATATTATTCGCACATAAAATTAATTTATCATGATGACATGATTCATCGTAAATTTGAATGTCATCCGCATATATATATATATGATATTTCAGATTTGGTATTTGTTCTATTATATATTTCAAAGGAGAAATATAAATAGTAAAAAGTAGAGGACCCCCACACTTATTAATCTTAACCGAATAGGTTCTATCTTTCATAAGTATAATTCATATTTTTAAAGTATCTCCAGTAATGCATATTAGCCTATTGATAAATGTATCATGAGAAATACTATCAAAAGCAGATGAAAGGTTAAGTGTAATAATTGAATACCGCTATATTTATCTAAAGAGAAATAAATATCATTCATGGTAGAGAGTAAAGATGTTTCAGTATTATGTTATTTCTTGTATGCACTTTGATATATATCAACAAGGTTATTATCACTAATTAACACATACATATTTTAGTAATTTGGGAGGAGTGTATAATATTTGTATTATGTATACTCAAATTATATTGATTAGATGCAATATAAATCATGTTTATATACATATACATATATATATATATATATATATATATATATATATATATATATATTGATTGATTTGATTAATGATAAGGTTTATTAGCACTTACCATAGGTGTGGCCACCCCTCGTAGGTTCATATAATAATATAGAACGAAAAAAAAAAATAGATAAATAAATTAGATAAATAAATAAACAAAACGATATAATAATATAATTTATAAAAATAGTAATATTGTATGATTAAATAAGTGAATATATAACATCGATGATATGTAAGCTTTGAGGTGTGTAATAAAGGACGGGTGTGAATGGATTGATCTAATAGAGGCAGGGAGGGAATTCCATAAGGATGGAACCATATAACTGAAGGCGCGTTTATGGTATTTCAGGTATGAGACACGAGGGCAA
Organism: Osedax fenrisi; assembly: GCA_964019155.1. NCBI lineage: Eukaryota > Metazoa > Annelida > Polychaeta > Sabellida > Siboglinidae > Osedax > Osedax fenrisi. The sequence continues at coordinate 6,270,860 of OZ025244.1, read as the reverse complement.
ATTAGGGAATTGTCAGCATTTGATCGTAAGGAAGTCAGTGGGCGTCTTAGTGTTAGTAGGGAAGTGCAATAAGGAGGAGAAGTATAATATATTGCTTTATGAGCGAGTGATAGAAAGTGTATGATGGAACGTTTTTTTTGAAGGAACCAGTTGGATATGAGTTAGTGGGAGTCGGTAATGGAATGGTCAAATCGATTTATTGAGAAAATGGTTCGTATAGATGCACGAATTATACGATTAGGGAGATGACATAGTAGTGATGAGCAGTAGTCGATACGAGAGAGGACGAGTGCGTTTATGAGGACAGTTGTAAGAGGGCGGGTTAAGTATTTTCTTAGAGGAATTTTGAAGAGGTTAGCATCCAAAGTAACTCCAAGATTTATAACAGATGATGAAGGGATGATGGGGAGACCGTCGATGATAATAGGAGGAAAATAATGATAGTTAGATGGTATATGTAGGAGTGCAGATTTTGAAGAGTTAAGTAGAAGGTTGTTAGATAGAAGCCATGATCTGATAGTTGATGCACATTTACATAATTATGAATTATCTGGTAGTACATTGGAGGAGTTAGGTAGGAAGCAATATAGTTGAATATCATCAGCGTAAATGTGATAGTGGACAACTGGAAATTGACCAATAATATCATGTATAGGGAGGCTGTATATTGAGAAGAGGAGATGGCCGAGAACAGATCCCTGAGGAACACCATAATGGAGAGGAAGAGATTGTGTAGAGAAATTGCAAAGTTTAACGAATTATGATCGATTTAATATATAGGATGAAAACCATTTTAGTACGGTTTCGCGTATACCAATCAATTCTAATCTTGAGATAAGAACGGAATGGCTCAAGGAATCGAAGGCACATGAGAGGTCTAATAATATAAGTTGACAGGAGATATATGGAGATACTGTAGAGTATATATTGTTAAGTATTTGTTGTAGTGCAGTTTCAGCTGAGTGTCCTCGTCTAAATGCACTCTGGAATATATCATATAATTTATTTTCAGATATAAATCTATTCAATTGTATGGCAACAATTCGTTCCAGAATTTTGCTGAGAAACGGAAGTTGTGAAATGGGGCGATAGTTAGAAATTATATTATGATCAAGTAAAGGTTTTTTGAGTATAGGTGTTATTATAGCATGCTTAAAGGAAGTTGGACAAATACCATCATTTAGGGAACTAATTATAATATCAAGACTACAGGGGGATAGATTATAATTTAGTTGTTTAAAGGCGGATAGGTTAATCGGGTCAGAAGAATGAGAAGAGGAAAATTTTGAGATAAGATTAGATATTGTGAAAATAGAAGGCATATAGAATTTAGAAAAATAGTATGGGATTGGTTTACTAATACATATGCACGGAATAGAGCTAATTGGTAGGAGAGATGAAATAGAATTGCAGGTGCATTGAATTTTATCAGTAAAATGATTAGCGAATTCATAACATAATTCATTTTTTGCAATATTAGGTATATGAGGTATATTGATAGGCATTGTAGGGGAGAGAAGCTTACGAGCAAGGGCGAAAGAGGCACAGGGATTGGATGTGAGGTTATTTATTTTACTAATATAAAAAGCAGACATGGCTTTAGAGATTTCAGATTTATAGAACTTGCGATATGTAGAAAATATTAAGAGGTTACTAGAAGAGGGGCTACTGTAGAAGATTAGTTCGAGTTTACGTAGGTTGCGTTTGAAAGAAATAAGTTCGGAGGAAAACCATGGAGAGTTTAAATGGATATTAATAGTTCGAGTTTTTAGAGGGGCACATTTATCAATCAAGTAAGATAGAGCATAATTGAGTGAATCAATGGAACACGGCAATGAAAGGAGGATTAATTTAAGTTCCGAGGCATAACAATCATAATCAATATATATGTAGTTTCTGTATGTGATGGATGTTTTGTCTATAGAGGTGGAGTAAGGAAGAACTAATCGACAAGTTATTAGAAAATGATCGGTAATTAAGTCAGATTTACAACAATCAATGATACACTGACAATTACTATGAGATCTACAACAAATTAGTTCAAGTAAATGACCAGCAATATGAGTAGGGAAAGTTATAAATTGATGTAGAGAGATAGAGTCAGTAAGATTTTTGAATGTGGAATTTGAATGTATATTTGATTCGAAGTGGTAGTTAAAGTCACCTAGAATAAAGTTATGATTATTGTTAGATAGTGGAGTATCAGTTATATAGTCATAACATTCATTATATAAGGTGGTATAGTCTTGTTTTGGAGATCGATAAATTATAGTAAAGGAGTAGACAGTATTCATAAAATTTAAAGAGGCTGTCAGGCAATCACTATAAGAGAAGGAAGATAATAGTAGGAGATGGCAGTTCAGAGTGAACTAATATACCAACTCCTCCACCTCGGCCTTTAATACGAGGTGTATATATATATATATATATATATATATATATAATGTATTATGAATGTTTTATATTCAATAATATGTGATGATAACATAAAACGTATGTTTAGTTTTACCGTCTATATTAACGTAAATAATTTATATTATATCAATATAAATTATAACACAATTATATTTGAACGTGGATATTAATATATATATATATATATATTAATTTATATTAATTTAAATCTAGTAGGTCAGTTAAGAATGTTAGGATATTTTTTGTAATTAATATTATAAATTATTTTAATAAGTGGTGTTTTAATTCGAAAGTCAATTGGTAACATTAGCGATGAAATGGAGCATCTATCACATTTTCGTTTATTAAAAATAAGTAGAGTAGTAGATTTTATAATTCGGTCTAGTTGTAGTAGTTGTATTTTAGTTGAGTTATTAAGTAAAGTTGAGCAGTAATCTAGTCTGGAAAAAAATAAGCAGTCTCTAATAGGTAGACTATTTTAGATGGTATAGATTTACGTATTTTGTATAGTTGAATAAGGTGAATAGTCGTTGATTTAGCTACTGAATTAATATGTGTAGTCATAGTTAAGTCGCTTATTAATGTTACTCCTAAATATTTTGTAGAGTATTGTGGTAATAGTATAGTGTCATCTAAAAATATTATGGGAAAGTGAGATAATTTATTAGAAATATTAACAGTGAAGTTTTATTTGAGTAAAGACTTATGTAATCAGTTGTTATCCAATTTCGTAAATCAATGATAACATTATTTAAACGGGAATTATTTGTTGACACACTAATACTATCACCAGCATAATAATTATATGCGATTTCAGGGTTATTAAGAAATATTCTAGATATTGTAGTGATATATAAGGAATACAGCAAGGGGCCAAGAATATACCTTGTGGCACTCCAAATAAAATGGGAATATTGGGATATACGAATTTGAGTTTTATGTTGTGTGTTCGGTTGGTAATGTAGTCTTTCAATAAATGTAATACATCGTTGTTAATATTTAGTATATTTAGTAGGTTTAATAGTTTACCCTATATATGTATTAATGTTCGAGTCGATTACTACACATATACAATATAATAATATGATCAGAGATTATCCGGTTATTAATATACTTGAAAATAAGGTGTATCATAAATATATGTATGAACAATGTTATATTTTATTTATATAATGTCGAGTCTAACATGTAGGTTTATATATATTGACTCATTAACTCATTATCTCACTATACCTCCCCCACTGATACCCTACCTTTATCATTATATCACACACTTTCACCCTTATTTTCTCCTATTTTCTTGGATATTATTGCGAACTCACTAAACTCTGGCCAGGTTTCACCCCACCTCAAAACTGCCATGATCTCTCCTATTCTAAAAAAAATAAAAACTCGATAAAAACTCCATTATAAATTATCTCCCGCTCTCCCATATACCCTTATTAAGACCAATATTATAAAGTTATCGTCAATTAATAACTTATCGCCCATATCAATAAAATAATCTTTTCGACCCGTTTCAAAGCGATTTTCGTAAGGGTTATTAGAAACAGCTCTCCATATTACTGACACAATATTATCTACCTTAAATAGCAACACTTAAGTAGCTTTATGCAATTTAAAAAAATGATGCTTGCTAATTCTACTTGATATATCATCTGCTTTTGATACCATAGAACATAACGTATTAATCTTGAAGGCTTACTATGATGGGTATATATCTGGTATATATCTGGCTTAGCATTAAAATGGCTTAATTAATATATGAAAAACCGCAATATCGCTATTATAATTGAAAAATCTTACTCGCCTCTTTCTACACTTAACTACGATATTCCCCAATGATCCGTTCTATATCCCTATTTTCTATTTATATTTTTCCTTATAAATGATCATAATACCATTAACTCTGAATTAATCTAATGTGCTAACTGCATAAGATTATGGCTCATATCCAATAAACTACAAATTTAATCCTCTAAGACCACTGTACTTAACATACCTACTTATGATAATTCCTTTTTAATCTTTACTCTAAATAACATTATTATTTCTCCTTCACATTCCTCAAAAAACTTAGGATTAATAGTTTATGATAAATTATCATTTAAGAATAATATATCATCCATTACAAAATCCTCCAAATTTCATTTCTACAGAATTAAAAAAATGCGGATATCACATTCCAGAAACCTTTCGAAAACTTTAAAAACTATCTTAATTTGGTACTTTAGGTACTATATATGTATATATATATATATATATATATATATATATATATATATATATATTTCGATTGATTAAAAATATATTTTGATAGATTAGATTTATTACAATTTGTAGGAATACTCCAGATAAGTCAGTAAATGTAATTAGAAGTATGTATTCATGTAGCGAGTATACTAGCATTTATAAATGCTACCTTCCCCTTTGGGGTGTTATACGTAGTGGTATCAGTATACAACACGAAGTATACTATCTATAGTGTATATTAATACTTAATAATTCTACCACAATAGGAAATTTATAGATATGATACAAATCAAAAAATGACATATAACTATAACTATAACTATAACTATAATTATAGTTAATATTAAGTGTAACTAATAACTATAGTTATTACTAATAACTTATATATGTATCAACCATATATATCGAATATATATATTTATATTTATATATATACAAATTAATACGTTAGGTTTCTAATAGATAAATAAATAATATTACAATGACATTTCAACAGTTTTATTCAATATGAAAAGTATTCACTATTTATTCGTATAGTTACTTTCATTATTGGCAACCACTTTAATAGAAATGACGTCACTTTCGGCGTAACTCGATCCCACGTAGTTAGTTCCAGCAGAAGGTTTAGCTTCTTTACCTGTGTTAATTATTATAATATATATATATATATGTAGAATATATGAAATTAATGTATATTATTCTATATAATAATCAGTTCATGGCGATAGAGGAAACTTCAATTAAACTACTGTTATCCATCAAGCTATACAAGTTATATTTATATATCCATTTTCATTAATTAACAATTTATTTCTATAATTTCAATTTTTATTTCTATAAATTCAAATATGTTCCTCCACTTGGAATCGAATATTATGAAAGGCATACACATTATCACCACATATATACGCGTAGGCATATGTAGAAATAAATATATATATATATATACATATATATATATATATATATAAACTGCGTTTGTGGCTCAGTTGGCCAAAGCCTTAGACACACAATAAATACAACACTGGTCAAATCCCCGTCCGGACCATTACAATAGGTATTAAAATAATATTTAGAAGTTATCTTAGATAATTATATATACATATATGATCGGATATCATTAAAACCATGGATGCCTTAACATGGGAGCGGCTTCGGTAATTCGGATTCGGGAAATTAGAGCAATATGGTTATAAGTGAAAACTTCATTTAAGTTCCTGGTTGGACTTCAACAGATAAAATAACAATAACAATAACAATAACAATATATATATATATATATATATATAATAAAAGTATAGGCGTTATCCAGGATGAATATAAGCTATAGATTGTCTAAACAATCACACTTTGAGATTATGGCGGAAATTGCCTATAACATTTATATTAAAATTCAATAATTGAATATACATTATATAACATTATAGATTAATATTATATGATATGATATGATATGATATGATATGATATGATATGATATGATATGATATGATAATGATATATGTATATAATATATATATATATATATATATATATATATATATATATATATTTAGATGTATACCTTTAGGACTAGTTTTGTACAGATGCACCATATACCCAACACTGATCAGCAGTATTCCGACTCCCATTAGTAACATTTCATAACTATACGTATCTAAAAATGTATGTAATATGATTAATATATCATAATAATTAAATATAATTATATATATATATATATTATACATATATATATATATATCATATTTATATATATAATATAAATATACTATATTCATATATGAATTTTGGTATATATATACTACTATTTGTATTATCAAAAATATTTTTGATATAGTAATATTAATTTTAGTTTATATTATTGTGTACTATATTATATACCTATATTATAGCTTAAATAGTGTAGTTACTTAATGCAACTATACAACTTTGTTTAACGGAACACATTTGAATTCTTATAATTATTCTGTTAAGATATTACAAATAATTGCATGAATACTATTTATGTAACATATTTATTAAATAATTGGATTTATTTACCATCTAATTAAAATTTAGGTAGCCAATTATATAATGTAATATATTATGTAATTTAACTAGTGTTCGTATTGCGCTCATTATTACGGTATATATTAATTGATTATATTTGTATTACGTTATATTTAAGTTTGAACTTAATCATTTAAACTGAACTAACCAATAGAATACAGCATATCTAAAAGAGATGTATAATTAGTTAATATTTATTTACAAAAATAATGACAAAGAATAAGAAAATTATGTTAAATATATATATATATATATCTATATATATATATATAGATATATATATATATATATATATATATATATATATATATATATATATATATATATATATATATATATATATAGATATATATATATATATATATATATATATATATATCACATATTGATTATATATTATATTTATATATATATAAATATATGCATACCAGGGGTAGATGTTTCATAATCCATGTTTTCTGTCATTTTCTTTCAGTTACAAATTATATAAATATTATCAAACGAAAAACCTAACATATTATAATAGATTAGCATCATATTTGTTAGTAAGATTTAAATATATATTATGAAATGTAATCTTTAAAATACATTTCAAACACACACATACACACACATACATACACATATACATATATATATATATATATATATATATATATATATATATATATATATATATATATAATGCATATATATGCGGTAGATTGTCATTATTTTCGGAGCTTTGGTTCGTGTAAGAAACACACAGTAAACACATATTAATAGAATAGGGGATGTGAGGGGGTTTTGTAGATATCACTCGACATAGTAGCCGGTACTCCGTGAATATTAATTATTAGTATTTTAATTTTAAAATACATATTAAAAATATATCTAATAAATAGCAATCTCGGATATTTATATTATAATAATTATAAATTATAATTATATATTGTCAGTTCTACTGATATAAATATCAGTGAAATATGGTATGTGAGAGGGTTTGATCGATAGTTCCTAATATGTTAATACTCTTCGCCCAATATACTCAAATACAAAATTTGAGTTAAATTACTAATTAGAATATTTATAATAATGCTATGATGATATACATAATTTAATTAATTATTTGCAACATTTGATCATTAATTATTTACGATATTTATTATAATAATATAGTAATAAAGGCAATTTTTAAATAATCGATAATATTATTCAATATATTTAATTTGTATTAATTTTTCTTAATATATTTGGTAATATTATAATTATACCTGTTTAGTTAATGTACAATTTAACGTTTTTCATATTACCGTTGTAATTATATTGGAATCTACCAAAACCTCCTCATCGCATATGGTATTATTATGTTATATTTATTCAATTATTAATTAATATTTTTAATTGATTTTTTATTTCATTTTATGTAAATTATTATATAAATTAATATAATAAAAACATTTTCAATACCATATAATTAATTGCGTTGTCATTTACCATTAACTTTTCATTATTTATTTATAATAATAAAGCAGAAAATGAACTTTTTACCTAATCGATAATATTATTCAATATATTAAATTAGTATTACATTTTTGTTAAAATATTAAGTGACATTAATATAAATCAAAATTTGTTAATGTAAAACATTTTATATATATTACCGGTATGATTATATTGGCTAATTATATCGAACAAACCCCCCTCACGTAAACATTACAATTTAAAAAAATACATTATAACAAATACAGTAATACATAAATAGGACAATAATAGTTGATGTGATAAGTAGTGATGCATCATCACTGATGAATACTACTACTAATTACAGATAATCAATATCTTTAGCATGTATTTGCCAAGGAATTGAGATCCTTAGATGTGAGGTATACCTTATAAGGTATCTTAAATATCAGATAGTACAGGTAATAAGGATAGGTGGATTGACAGAGTACGAGGTAGAATATATATATATATATATATATATAACTACCTGTGTAACTCAGTTGACTAAGGCGTCAGACACACAAGCAGAAGGAGGCGAGTTCAAGCATTGTCCGGACCAATACAATATTTCTTATTATAATATTTAGAATTGATCTTGCATAATTGTGTATACATAATAACTGATCAGCTTTAGTTTATATTATCGAGCACAATCTTTCACTAATTACTAAATAATATGTCGAAATAGATCTTTCGTAATAAAAGAATGTAACTGTAACTGTTAACTTGTGAGATTAGTAACATCATTTGTATTGAGATTTAAAATAAAACAAACTATATGAATAGATATACTTATAAATGTATACACTTTAAACTAGTAATAGATCAAGATGTGTTGAAACTGTTAATGCCTAAACGTATATAGAATATTAAAATAGAGATTTCGAAAATATGTACTCAGTAAATTCTTGATATCTCAGAATTCAAGGGACTGAATTCACAGTTCGGAGAAATCAAGTTTCGATGTCCCAGTATATTCTTTATTCCGAATAACACTGTAACCCCGCACCAATACATTAACGATGATTTAAATCGCGTTCAAATCAACAACACAACTGTATTAGTCTAGCCCGATATCGGAACCGACTAAAGCCGTACAATTGTAGTGGGAAGATATCGACTGCATCAAAGTAGTTACTGAATAGCGGTCGAGTGCTTTTAATCAATGATATAATCAATTATAATGATTAGAAAGTATACTGCGAAGCAGTCGATATTTCGCTCTACATATCGGGATATATTATTAGCGTGACGTAGCTTTATGTTAACGCGGCTAATATATTACGGCCAATATATTGTGTATAGATCAATAATAATAGCTACAGCAGTATATTGTATTATTATAACTTATATATTTCGACTATATACCTATAACTTATGCAATCGATACACTTCATATAGTATTTTAAATACAGTGATAATAGAAGTTAATTACCTAATAATTACATATACAAATATACGCACATACACTAAAAAATGCTGCAAGATAATCAATGTTATGATTTATAGAAATAATGAAATTGTATGTGTATTAAAAGTTTATAAAATGTGTACATACTTATATATATATATATATATTTTCGTTTAATTGTTGTTCGTCTTAATTATTGTATACTCTATGGACCTCTGTTATGCATGTCTGATTCAAATTAAATAAATAAATAAATAAAAATAAGTATATCGTATAATCTATATCATAATATGGTATACATATATTGCGTATACTTGTTAATTTTTATACATTTATCATTTTGAGGAGAATAACTAATTCATTTAACGCTATTATAATGAACTACTTAACGTTTACTTTAACGTTTTAAATACATGTATTTATTATACAGATATTATTATGATATACAATATATATTAAAATGCGTATATAATTAATATTATACTATATAGGATACATATTAATTATATTATTAATATTAATATATATATATATATATATATATTTATCAAACTAACACAATAGCACGACTGAAAGTTGAAATGTCTAGATAAATTAGAATATAATATAATACTAGTATGTTTGATATATATTAAAATAATGATATCATATTAGTGAAATGTATAATGTATAATCTAAAAATATTAAAAATAAAATTGTATTATTTAAAATTTTTATTTTTTAAAATTGTTTTATAACTAATTCCACTAATTTTTACTAAAATACACATTATAATTATACATTATATGCCGCCTTTCTACATAGTTACCCAATTCAATACATTGAATTATACTTCATTATTGATAGAAACAACCAACACATATCAATGATCTTTAGCTGTGGTAAATAGCAATATCTACCCTGCGTAAATGTAATTCTTGTATTTATTGTTTGTATCAAATATAGAATTATGTTCTCGTATGTTCGAAAATAATAAATTTAAACTACCGTTTACATGTCACGTGTGAATATTGATCAGTTATACTGTAGTGTAATTCCTAAATATAGATTTATATTCATCTAGTTATTCATTATATTCTAAATATGATATCGAGAATACCCGTCAATATTTTACAATTAATAATGATTATGGCAAAAGTTAGAGTTAATATATTATAACGAATTATTGATATATATATAAGTATATGTGTGACGATAAATAGTGATAACAATAACATACGTAAATATTAATAATACATAATATAGTTGGTATTAAATTATATCGTTACAAATTTATTTACAAATCAAACAGAAAGACGTACTCTACGTTTTAACAACAACATTAACATCCTATGTATGTAATTAGTTAATTATTTTGGAGTAGAGTACACTATTCAGAGCTGATGATATTTTTACTAGCGATAGAATCAATTAAAAGTTTTTATTTGTCGAGAGTCAATAAACATGGGTTTCATGATGTGATATATCTCGTGTGAAGGGTTTAAGTGTGGCGTGGTCCAGAATGTCTCCCTTTTATAAAATATGGATTTAATATTTGTTATTATTGTTTATTAGTAATTTACAAATGCATACAGCATATATTTTACTTATAATATTGTATATTATACTTTTCTATATATATATAGTATACTATATTAATAAGTAAACAAATAATGTAAATAATTCAAACTCATAATGCACGTGAAAACATTTATTTGATTATATATGACTTTTATATAACATAAGTATATAATACTCATTATAATGAGTATATTAATATATTAATATATAATATATTCTCATTTAACTCATTATTAATGATATTATACAACGTATATATATGCTTATAACGTATACGATAACAATGAGTAGCATACTACTCGCTCATATATGCCACCCGTATAATTGTACCGATACCAATATTATTAATAGTGATACATTAACACACATTGATATTCTTTATGTTTACGACAACATAATATTATTCAATTTACAGCCTATGTGGCTCAGTTGGATAAGGCGTAATACATACAAGCAGTAGGATAAGGATTCGAGTCCCGTCCTGACCATTACAATTAGGCCTCAACATATTATTTAGAAGTGATCTTATATAATTGTGTATACATATATAATCGGCTCTCGATAAAACCATGGATGCCTGATATATATATATATATATATATATATATATATATATATATATGCAGTCTACTATAGATATAACATAATTTAAGGGACAATATAGAGTGTTTATGAGATATCTATTTTCCGATATTCCGGATTTTTTTGTACAATTATTTACATAGATAATAAACCAAAAAGTATATGTAAAATACGAGAGCTTATTGGAAGGGACATTAGAGCTATATGATTATAAGTGAAAACCTCATCTTAGTTTCTGGATGGGATGAAAGGACTCCACCAAAATAAAAATAACAATAACAATAACAATATATATATATATATATATATATATATATATATATATATGTAAATAGATTAATAAATATATATAACTATATACTATATACCAGATTAATATAATAAACTAACACGTTAAATCCACTGAAAGTTAAATTACGTTTCTAATTGTAATTCAATAAAATAACGGTATATTATGTGTATATTTTGAAAATGAATATTCAATCGAAGATTAATTTATGTTATGATCATAATTTTAATTAAAATTATTATTAACATTTTTTTAATTAAATATGTATAGTTTTAATAAAATTGATTTAAATTGTTCACATATTTCATTCATTGCATTTTTTGTAGATATACAAACGTACCAACGTCCGAACGTACCAATATACCATCGGTACCCATTGCATGTATAAATATGACGTGTGCTCATATAATTGCGGGAATTTCAGATGGTATACGTATACGTTGTTATGTCGGCACGTCAAAGATGTAGTACAACGTTACAATGATCATTTACATAATATGTTAACGAATTTGATTATTGAAAGGCTATATATTAAGATAATACATTTTATTTTCTTTTTTTTCTATATTCTATTAACATGAAGTAGTTGTACAAGTTGGAACATTCCTCCTATATATATATAACCTTCTATATACCTACAATTTTACATTTATATATAATTTTAATATATTTGTCAATACTATTATATATATATATATATATATATATACATATATTCATTAATACTACCCTCATTATAGATTATAATAATACGTTATTGTATTATATATCGCACTCTTTACACATTGTTCCCGTCACTATGTGTAAATGAACTATAGTTATATTTGTTCTACTTTACTATCTAAATACGTAGATAATGTGTTGTGTTATGAGGCTATTATGATAATAGTAAAAAGAACATAACATATATAACGGTATATAACATATATGATAACATGATATGAATAGTATGACTATTAATTATATATCGTTTGATATTCAAAGGAGGGCGATATCAGTTTTCCCGTTAATATTTACCTTAAGCGGGTTTCACATGACCGATTTTCGAGCGATGATTTTGAGCGATATCGCTAGTGATAAGGGGCGTGTCGCGCGCTAATCGATATCGCTAAAATTGTTTATCATAAATTGTTAGATATCATATTATAAATTAGTTCCTGAAATAAACGTATTTAATTATCGGATGACTCGGTTAATACAATAACGCCCGTATGCTGACATACGATGCGATATTTACTAATAAGATTCATTGCACAATAATGTTTCTTGGTAAACCAAATTAAGAATTTAAAGTTTCTTTATAAATTATACATACGATATTATTTTAAATTTTAAACGATTTTAATATAAATATTATATTAAACTAAATGAATTATTCTTACATTATAATACATATATTAATAATATATAATAATATACCAGTTTGAATTTTCAAAGAATACTCAAATAGAAATAGTATATTATACCCCCAATAGATTACATCGTCAGTGTTATATATATATATATATATATATATATATATATATATATATATATATATATATATATATATATATATATATATATAAATTATATATATATATTACATAAAATATAATATTTTATAATGTTATTTAAATCTATAAATCTATTCTAAGAAATATTTCATAATATTAATTATCATAATTAATGATTTATTAATATGTATATTATATAATACATAATACATCTACAATATACATCCAAATAATATTTGAATATATATGTAATGTAGTGTACTTTGTGTGAGTGTGTGTTCAAATGAGTTTAGAGTATTATATTAGATTGGCGGCGCGGTGTGGTATTAAGGCAGTATGATTGTGAGCATGAATGTTACATAACATATATATTATATAATATAGGCGCGAGGAATACTTGTCAGGGTTTATGAAATGTTTATATAACTAGAATCATCATGTATTCCTAACCACGTATCCTTCACCACGTATCCCCCACCACATATCCCGATCTTCACCCTTCGACCACGACGACGGCGGCCAATACGACGGATGAGCTGCTTCTGAAACGATACGACCTGCTTCTGGAACGCTACCGACTGCAACCGTATTATTATTATTATGTATCCCCTTAACATATTGTGGGCGTGACATCTGGAATTGTTCCAAGGTGAACTTGACTTTTGAGCTAGCGGTCGAAGCGAGCTGACGTGTGCGAACACCATATATCGACGTATACCACGAGGGAAATTGTTCGCGAATTTAATAAAGGAATGAAACTTTGATTTCTTTAAAGTAAATTGATTAAGGTAGTAGTTAGATACGTATGGGGAGACTACACTACATATACATTAACATATATTAGTATATAATATATATATATATATATATATATATATATATATATTAGTGATGTCGTTCGGACCAGGACTTCGGACTTTAGGTCATTGATACCGGACTGATACAGCATCATTTATGGATTCGAATCGCACTTTACTATTAATATCGGACTATTTCGGACTTTAAATATAAATATCCGGCTATTTCAAATTTTTGTTATTGGATATTTAAAATACTTTTACCATACGGTATCAAATAACTTGGAAATTGTCTTTGATAAATGTTGATCTTTGTGTTTATTCGTTCCAATTTCAATAAACACAGTGTTTCTTTGTATGTATCATCGATATAAAGATTATTTATATCGATGATATGTATTAGTGCCAATATCAATAAAAATAGTGTCAATTTAAATTTATTCGCGCCGATATTAACATAATAATCCAGCTAAATACAGATACATCTATTGTAGGATAATATAATATATTATATATGTATATATACATTTTATTATTATAATTATAACAAAAAATAAACAAAGAGTGGATAAATGTTAATATATTTGAGCATATTAATATGTATATTACATATTAACTATTATATTATATACGATATAACATCTGAGATACAAATAGTAAATTAGATAATTTCATCGAACAAATGAGTGTTAAGAATATCAATGAGAATCAATATGAATGAATGAATGAAAAACAAATTTATTGGAGTATTACATATATGTTTGATTAACAAATCATAATAATAATAATATAATAGCTATAATAAAAACAAAAATTTCTCCAAAAGGCTACCAGTAAGTCATCGACTTTTATAAAGGCTGCCATCCTCTTCTTTCTCTTCATCTTATATCTTTAATTATTCTCTGAAATAAGTATTTTTTTTATTTTTCTTTTAAATATGTTAATGTTTTTACTTTTTTTTATATTTTCATCTAGTTTATTCCATAATTTAATTCCAACTATTAATAAACTATTATTTGTTAAAGTAAATTTTTTATTTTTTATTTCATATTCATTGTTATTTCTTAGATTATAGTTATTGTTTTTATTAATGTTATTTTTGAATCTATTTTTATTTTTATACATGTAACATAATGTTTTATATTCAGTGATTTGCTTTATAGTAAGTGTGTTTGTGTATATGGGTAGGGGTTGTATATTTTTATTTGTATATTGTGAATTATAGGTTGTATTAGTTTTTTTAAGATATATTATTTTAAGTATTTATTTTTGTAAATTATATAGAGGTTTTATTATATTACTATAATTGTTGCCCCATATTTCTATCCCATAATGAAGATTAGATAAAAAAAGTGAATTATATAGTAAAATAAGAATATGATGTGGTAATTCATTAGAAAATTTTCTAATCATATAAGTTATTTGTAAGATTTTTTTTTTATTGATAATATATGTGTTTTAAAATTTAGTTTAGTATCTATTATAATACCTAGAAATTTATATTTATCTATTATTTGTATTTGTTGATTGTATATAGCGTAGTCAATATTAAAATATATGAAGGAATATTCGTATTTCCCAGTTATATTTTATATTCATATTAAACCAGAATATAATATGATACAGATACTGATGCCAAACAATGCTGATACTATTGCAAAACGATATTGAAATGATATTGATACCGCTGTTAAATATTATTGATATTATAGTAAGACTGCTATCAAATGATACTGATACGATACTGATACCCGATTTTTTTTAGAAAATATGAAAACATTAATATATATATATTTATATATATATTTGTATTATACAACGTATGTAATATATGTAAACTCACTATTTAATATATACTATATTATAATGTAATATTTTAGTTTATAAAATTCATAATCATCTAACCTCTTTTAATAGAAAAAACTTAAGAAATTATGGAATCATTAAATGATAAATTAAATAAAACAGGTTTATAATATTAGTTTGAAATATAATAACCCTAAATATATTTATATAATATTATATATATATATATATATATATATATATATATATATATATATATATATATATATATATTATGTAGTCTACTAAAAAATTAGATAATTATTATTATTATATATACAATAATATTAATATACATATTAATAATAAGTGAATTTTGAAATAGTGCAATAACATAACATATTAGTTATACACTTATAATATTTATATTCTCAATATGTATGACTAGAATATTGATGCTCTATTCTCTAGAATCTTGAAAATAATATATATATATATATAACTTATGTATTCTATCTTTTGACTTTCATGATACATTATTCATCACGACTCACGACTCCATTACAACTATTGCAACTTTCACATGCGATACGATAGTAAATTCTAGTCCTCGCATGGGTAAACTAGATATCTTATTATTAAATGTACTGCCTATAGTATAATATATTACGGTATTCTTTAACTGGAATATACCATGTTAGATATGTACAAACGTCTTGCATTATTGAATGGATTAAACGCGGTTACAACTTCTCATTGACATTAACGTTGCGTGGGTGATTTTCTCTAATACCTAATCTATTCGCTTTCCCTCAAAGTCTTATATTTATATATAATTTGATCGTGAATTTATATATAATATAAGAAAGATACTAACTTCGAATTTCCCTCTCCTTATTTCCAAGAACGTCATCGAAACTTTCACCTAACGCAAAGTCTTAGAAAGTACCGGTAAAATACTCTGTTGTTCCCCATCCTGTCATAATATATTTTAGTTCCCAATACTAAATAAAGATTACTTATCCTCTACACTATTAAGATTATATACATACACTACATAATCCATTCTTTTCTTTTATATATTCGCTATTTTTATCACGTATCCTTTATAATTATAAACGTAATCTATTTGTTTACACACAATAATTGTTCTTTTTATTTTATATTATTTTTATATTAATTTAGGTGGAAATATTATGAAAACGAATGGTTAATATTTTAGTTTAAAAGTATACACATATGACATATTACACAATAAATAAGTATTAGGACTAATTAAACGACTAATTAAACCTACGACTAATTAAAAAATATAGTATATATTATGATTATTAAACTAAATAATGAATAATATATAATAGCAATTTTATGATGTGTTTGACATAAATATTATTGATACTGTTATATTTTGTATTAATTATAATATTACATTATGTGGAAATATGATGTTTGAAATAGATGGTAAATATTTTAGTTTAAAAGTATATGATATATTATGTATTGTTATACATAGAGAGTAAGACGTCAAGGCTTATGTATGTTTATTAAGGGACTTATTCTGAAACTGATATATATCCGCTATATATTAGCAGACGTTTGTGCATGGGGCGGTCATGCGAGACGGTCACGCAAGAATGCCATACGCCGTACGTGCCCTATAGCTATAACGTGATACTATATATCACGTTGATAGACAACATATAATACAATAATAGATATCACACGTACATTGTAATACGTATATGACAATGTATGACAATATATAACAGGTATCACATGTACATATATAATAATCAATAAGTATTATGAATAATTAAAAATATAATTGTATAGTACATACTTTAATTATTAACCTAAAAATGAGTTATATATATATATATATATATATATATAATTACAAGTATATGATATCTTTGACAAATATATGTCATGGATACAAATAATGTTATTTTTAATATATTCGGAATAATTCTAATATATGATATGATTCAATACAATTAATAAATTGTACACAATGAAATATCGATATTTGTGATCACATTAAATTATAAAATAGAATATAGGTCTAAATGTATACCTTTTATAGATACCTAACTTATTGACTCGAAAAACTATACAAAAATATTTTACATAGAATACATACAATCCAACAGAATAGTAAATATATTTTAAATTTGTTGAATACAT
Source organism: Osedax fenrisi (assembly GCA_964019155.1). NCBI lineage: Eukaryota > Metazoa > Annelida > Polychaeta > Sabellida > Siboglinidae > Osedax > Osedax fenrisi. Next base: position 6,252,548 of record OZ025244.1, on the reverse strand, counting down.
GTATGCCATATTTTAATGTTACATAATATATTATATTTTTAGAAAACTATAAATTAGATTTCATCATTTCTGGCTTTGGATTCATATTTGTAATATGTGGATTTTTATTATTTGCAAATATGAAAAATAACGAAGGTAAATATATATTATAATATTTGATATATTATAAATATATTGTATTAATTAAAAAATATAATTATTTAATTATAAGTTATGTCAGAGATAATCCTTTACGCTAATCTAATACTACCTAGATCCTGAGGTATATCATTCGAATTATCTACTGACATCTTGATATGATTGATATTATATAAATATAGTCATATTATTATAGAATACTTTATAATTCACTGCAATGCTTATACTTAATAACTATAATAATAATAATATCAGATTCAGTTGATGACCGAGATCAAAAACCCAGGTATGGTATAGAAGTTCTATTGAACTTATCGAGATACCAACCTGCTCTTGGTAATGAGAGAATTAATACAAAATGAATAAATACAAAATGAATAAATATAAATAAATATTTTACAATTCTATATTGTTCATTCGTGTTCTGTCTCATAAAAAAGCAATACAATAAAATTAAATATATCTCTCAATACCAAGAAATCATCATGTATATAACAATAAAATAATAATAAAATATAATAAAAATATATAATAAAATATTAAAAAATGTAAAAAGATACTAAAATAATAAATAAGTTAAACTATAAAAATCAAAGAAAACTAAAGACCAAAGGCTAGAGATAAAAATATGTACAATACGAACAATTTAAAAGAGCTAAAAAGAAGAAAAGATGATCATGTAAATAAAATAACAAACAACACAGATAAGGTGTAAGTGATTAAATATAACTATTTAAAAGCATGTTTTTAATATGTATTGTAAAAGTATTCAAATTCGTCAAAGATGATGTGGTTGTATTTAAAGAATTCCATAAATATGCGCCTTTGTAACGAATACTAAATTTATCATGATCAAATCTTATTTTTGGTATTAAGAATGTTCTATTTAACCTAAAAGTATATAAAGAGCAATTATAGGTAAATAACTTACAAATTGAACTATGCAAATAATGATTGTTATATATTCTAAACATATATTTATAAATGGATATATTTATTATATCTTTAAATTTAAGAATGTTATGTCTTAAAAAAATGTAATCAATATTGGTTTTGTTATCAAGTTTATATATTGCTCTCATACATTTATTTTGTAAAATTTGAATACATTTTATATTGCTATGGTAAGTACTTCCCCATATAATAGAACAATAATTAATATGACTATGAAAAAAAGAAAAATATAGCATAACTAAAGTATTAATATTAAATTTATATTTATATCTATGTAGTAAACTAAGTCCATAGTAAAGTTTATTTTTAATATTATTTATTTGCATTTTCCAATTTCGATTTTCGTCAATTAACTGTCAGTATATACACACATACATACACATACACATATATTTATATATATATATATATATATATATATATATATATATATGAATGAATGAATGAATGCATTGGTTTATTTAAAACACCGAATATAGCAAAAGCCCTCACTGGTGTATAACACAGTCTAACATAACGTGTGTATAATATTATTTAATGAAAAATACAAATAAACGAGTTGATTTTAAGATTAGTAGGTAATAATATATAAATAAATCATATCTGAATACAAAGGTATTATATAGAGTTAAAGTGATTTTTTAATTTAATATTAAAACAATACGAATATTGGATCTTGCGTAGATCTTATGGAAGGTTATTCCATGTACGAGGAACAACGGAGTATATATATATATATATATATATATATATATATATATATATATATAATAATGGTTGATTTTGATACATACATATTATTATTATCCTATATATATAAAACTATAATTACATAATTAATACATTATTAAATAAAGAAAAACAAAGATTACCTAAAAATGTAACGCATGTTAAATCAACACATTACATGGAGACTGAAACAGCTAATGCGCAAACAATTCAGAAACCTACAATTGAGAAGAAATTAAATAAAATTATTTAATAAATTCCTTTCAATTATACCGAATAATTAAATTGTCATTGAAATAGTTTTAAATATATATATATATATATATATATATATAAACTCATTGCTACATTTACCATTAAATTGTGCGATAAATACAATATTCTTAAATATAAATAATAAACTAATATATGACTTCCAAGTTATACTTATTAAAATATATTATACTATTCAATAAGTAGGAATTAAAATAAAATTAATACACAACAAACTCAAAGTAAGACTTATACTCATTTATTGAATTAATTATTATTAATATAATTAGTTATAATAAATTATATATATATATATATATATATATATAATATCAAATACATACAATAAGTATAAGAATACAAATTCATATTATTATTTAATATTCATTTACGCACTATAAAAATAAAAATGATATACAAACTTTTTTTGCAGTTTTACTTTTATAGAGATTACATATAAGATGTTAGGTAAACTTATGGGAAAACACTTATTTAAAAATATCGTATTTAATTTCATATAAATGTATGTAAACATAACGATAGGTCTATTTTAGCTGTACCTCATTACCGTATACATATTATTATTATTATTAAATAGTTTAGTGACTACAAAACATCATATGTTTATAGGCGTCATATACTATAATAATAATGAAGGTAATAACAATTTGAACATAAATAAATATAAGAACAATAACAAGAATAATATATATATATATATATATAAAAGAACAAGAACAATATTAAATAATACAGTTATAAAGAAATGAAAAATAAAATATAAGTATGTATATACATATGTACATATTAGAGATCATAGCCATATATGTATTGCTGAAAATACGCAAGGAATAAATTATAATAATTGATAACATATAAAACAACACATTGTAATATATTAACATATATAGAGTTTCGATAATTCTTCACTTAATATGATGAAATACGTTCTCCTTATTTGGTACATTTACTTATCTACATCACCTCCCCTCGAGGGATTCTTCTTACTACCACATCTAACTCCATATTTATCGATAATGACATATCATCTTAGATGTAACTATATATATATATATATACATACTAAAATAAACATATACTAAGTACAATAGCTTGTGAATTGGCACTTTTCATAAAGTGAATTTTAATTTGTATAAAAATGTGTAATTCAACTTAATGCAATTTTCAACCTAATTCTAATTACTATAATATAAAACTATGCTACCGAATGTTTTCGAATCATAATTAATAACTTATTCTATAATAGATAATATCATCACTAAATATTGTTTATAATAATATTTATATGTATTAAATGTAACAGAACAACAATTTAAAGAAAACTGAAATATCAAATCCTATAAAGAATTTAAAATTAAGTTAGTCAAATATATTTGATTTTAATTATAATGACCATTTGTCTGGTCTAATATGGAATATACAATATAACATTATACATCATCTATCATATATGCCTCACAGATAAGTAATCACATCGTATATCTCTCTCTATATATATCATACGTGTTTTAATATAATCGAATTCTATTATTTAATAATTGGCAATTCGTTCAATATCTATCTTGTGTATATACTGTGATAAATTATATTTCGTGTACTAAATCGGTTACTCTATATAAGTAATATACCGTATACATATACTTATACTTTGATTTCTTTGTTATCGGCCATACATCCATAAACATCCGTGGCTTTTTCTATTTAGTAATATCTTTCACATAAATCTCTATTTAGTACTTTCCAATATTATTAATTTTGACATATTACTTTATCTTCTGCAGATATATAATTAGGAGTAAACACCCTAATTATAATACGTATACCTTACATACCCTTACCAGATCGAGCTTACTCGGCATTCTAAGACACGTTTCTTCCATTCATTTCTATTTTCCATCACATTTATCAGCTCTTCCATTTCATATTCAATATCTTCTATCATTTGATCTACGAATGTCTTAGCCGGTCTTCCACGAGAGCGCTGATCATGTTTGGGAGTCCATAGTAGCACATCACTAACTAGCTCATTGTTGCTTCTCCAGCAGTGTCCGGCAAATCGCATTCTTTGTTCACGAATTAAACTTGTTATTCTTGGAATATTGTTATAAAGCTCTCTGTTTGTCATATGATCTCTCCAAGACGCGTCCAGGGCGGCTCGTAGCATGCGCGTGTAGGTACCATCGATCTTCTTCTCCAGTTTTGATGCTAATGTCCATGTAATTGCTCCATATACTAGTACTGACTCAACTGTTGCTCTGAAAAAGTTTCTATTCAAGTTTTTTTAGAGTCTAGATTTCTATATATTAGTTAACTGGTTTAATGCAGATCAGGCTTATCCAATTCTGATATTTTTACTGAAGATAATATTTTAAAGGTTACCATAGCAACCATATTATTATATGGAAGCGAAACCTGGACTATCAAAGAGTTAATGGATGCTACACCAAACTTTTCGCATGGTTTTAAATGTGTCTTGGAAATATAAATGATCTAATAATAAATTTATAATAACATGCCAAACATTACTAACATAATAGCTACCCGTCGTCTAAGTATTGTTGGACACTGTAGCCATCATAATGAAGAGGCTGCCCATAACCTCATATACTGGGAATCAATAAGGAAACAGAAAACAAGGACGACGTGTAGTGACCTTTATAGACAATTTAAAGGAATATACTGATTTGTAGGAAATTAATGAAATTATGAATGCAATGATGATGAGAGATGTTTGGAAGAAAATTGTAAAATCGGGAGTTTTACTAAAGTAAAAGTATAGTAAAGTAATTTGTATTTGTAAAGTATTAGTATGGAGAGGTATAACTATATATTCATAAAAATCCAAATTAAAAAATAGTTCGGAAAAGAGATTTAGTAATAAAAATAATAATACGTATAGAAAATATATAGAATGTATATGCATTTTGTATATAAAAAGTATCCATAGTATAAATAATTATCCTTATATAATGTATTTATGTAAATATAAATAATGAAGTAACTGTTACTAATGTAGTAAGATATATAAGGAGTATCTGCTGCGTCATCATTCTTTATTGTTTAATACAATCAAAGTTAATTGTTATCAAAAAAAATGTTAAGAAAATAAAATTTTATTTTTTAATCGTAAATATTAATATTAATATTTTAATAAACATCAATATATTTCGAAAACGAGTAGTGATATTACGTTCGTTTAATATATATACATATATATATATATATATATATATATATAAATATATATATTGTAAATACAATATTAATATATATTATTATAGTATCTGTATAGTAAAATATAGCTATATTAAACCGTGTTTTATGTTAATATTATCGTACCTTCTTTTTGTTACCTAAATCATCGTATCTTAATTTCCCGAACTTTTAGAAAATTATCTCTATATTCTAGTATTTTCGAAATGCCGGTACCACTATATAGAGTATATATATAACTGCCTTCCTCCCTACTACCATCAAATACATTAGATCAATTAAATGGTCCATGAATCGTACTTAGGTACGTCTCACTACTTCGTATTTATGAATCCAACATAAGTATACTTATTTATGTATTCATTATTTTTGTCTCGTTTTATTTTCAAAGTATTATATTATCTAATTGTTATCGAAAAATGTTAGTGAGTCAATATATTGTTCTTTTATTATTGTCTCCCATCACTAATTACCCCTCACTAATTACCCTCAACTAATTTTAGAATTATTACACCATTGCGCATCATCATTATAAAGTTAATTGAAAAATCATCGTGACTTTTTATATAACAACAAGTTATTATTCTCCGTTGGATTACCAATAAACAAACATATATGTTTAACAAATATATTAGATACATATCATAAGCTCTATATCTATATTATATAGAGAAAGTACTATATAAATAGTACTATCAATAATACTTAATATTATTAATAAATTACATTATTTTCTATAAAATATAATCGTATTCTGTTAGTGGTATTATTAGTTATTAATACTCTTATATAATTATTTAAATCACGCATTAATTATCATGTTACTTTTGTGTTCGAATGGTATACCTTTATCTATAGATAAAGGCGAATGCTTCATTATGTTTATTGGTTAAATATTGTTGTTTAGATTGTTATGAAATATATATATATATATATATATATATATATAGTATATAATATATATAGTATATCAGTATTTCAGTATATATATCACTTTTACTTTTGCATTCGAACTGACCAGACGTGTTTTAATTCATACAAATGTAGCATAACAATTTCTATTCATACACAATTATTTGATTTCTATAGAATTTATCAATAATATTCTGCACATTATATTTAAATCCTATACACTACACATATTGTGTTTCGTATAGTGTACACTGTGTATAGTGTGCACTATACAAGATCGTACACTACGTTCTACGTTCCTGGAGATATCCCCTAGGACTTCATGCACGGGTAGCTGGACTACCCTTTTTCACTGAGGTTATGTAACTACTCACGTGTTCTATTCGCTGCCCTTATTGTCCTTAATCTTTCGAGGTACTGGTCCTGTACCGAAGAATCGGTCGCCTATACGTAGAATCTACCCGCACGAAGAGTTTCCACCATACCGGAGAATCTATCATATACGTGGAGTCGACTTCATTTCACTGCTTACTATATTATTATATAATACCTATATATATTACTTTACTCGAGGTCATCTATTAGCTAGCAAGTGTATATATAATGACAGTTGTATGTAATTATTGCAATGAACCTGCTTCTAGCTCTGACCTACCATGTAGCTCGTGTAAATCATTCTACCACCATGTATGCCTCTTCCCAGCATCAATTATATCCAAATCATGGACTAATATCAATGGTCCCCTCCATCATATGCCCTTGCCATTTTTTCTTCCCCTAATTTAACATTTACATGTCCCTCTTGCCTCCTAAACACCTCATCAAATACATCTACTACATTCTCCTCTCCTCTAGTTACCCCTACTCCTATACATCGTAATAATCCCCCCATCCGACCTCCTATACCTGCCCAATTACGAATTCCCAAACTTATGGAACTTAAAACTTTCCCCCCATCCTTTATAACCGCTAATATCCAATCACCTTTCCCTTATCATAAATCGTATGCATCTGCTATTATATCATCTTCCTCTCCTACCCCTATTAAATCTCCTATCGTCCATCATGTACCTCCTATTTCTACTATACCCTATACTCTTCCCATACCTCGTAAACTTCAACTAAATAATATTATTCGTAACAATTCACTTGTCATTGAACATTTAAATCCCTCTGATATTAATACTGAATTCATTTCATCAATCCTTATACATATGCTACTGCCTAAAATATGTATTTCTATAGTCAAATTTAAACACAACAATGCAATCATCCAGTTCTCTAGTAAATCATTTTGTGACATGTTTTTCAGTAGATTTAGATCTACTAAAGTTAATCCCCGATTCTCACACCTATACATACGAAATTCCCTACCTTATAAAACCCGTTTATTAGGTAAAATCCTTTATCATGCATATATATTAAAACTAACCCCTATACATACTAAACCTATATTTAATACATATACAAAGTCATTTGAATTACGACTTATATATAATTATATTGACTGGTCTCTTCCACCAATTACCATACCTCCAACTCTCCTTATTCACTGGGAATCTTCCTACCTTAAATATAAATCCTCCGTTCCCTCATTTATTAATCTCTCCATTAATACTAATTCAGACCCCACACCTAATAATCCTTCTGAAAATTCCAACTCCCCCTATATTCCTATAACATCAACTCCATCTATTGATTTAAATAATTCCACCATCCTAAGTTTCCCAGTTGTTGATTCACTAAAATCTAATCATATTTCTACACCCTCTCTAACTAAATCTGCATGACTATCTGAACACATTGCCCTAATAAATATTCGTTCTCTTCGTTCCAATGCCTCACTCTTATTACCATTCCTTAAAAAGTCCAATTTTAGTATTATTGCTTTAACGGAAACATGGATCTCTCAAGATGATTCCGACATATTTGCCCTATTTCACAATTTTGGTTATACATTAATCTTATCGCCACGATTATCAGGTCGTGGTGGTGGGGTTGGCTTCCTCGTAAAAACTTCTCTACCTTTACCATGTATATCCATATCCCATAACTTCTCCTACTCTGACTGCTTAACCATATCATTCACCCAAAAACACAAATCTATATCCATTATTGTCATTTATAGACCGCCAAAACCAGAATTGGCTTCCTTTCTAAGTGAGTTTAACGATCTTGCTACTGATCTCATAAGTTCACCCACATACCACCCTATTATACTTGGTGATTTCAACTATCATTTTAATGCTACCTCAAATCCACATATTATGTTCACTAATTTAACAAATTCATTATCCCTATCACAACATGTCAATTTCCCAACTCATATAAATGGCAATATTATTGATCTTGTATTCTCCAGTTCTCTCCATTCTGAACTCATGGTGAGTAATATTTCTAGGCTTGATCTACTTTCCGATCACTTCCTTATCTCATTCAAAACTAACTTTACTATCACTCTTAATCAGAAAACACGTATTACATACAGACCCATTAAGAATATAAATTCCATGATATTCTTAGCTGACTTACATTCTGCTTTAGGTGACTACTGTTATTCTCCAGTTGTATTAAATTCCATACTATCCCATCTTATCGATAAACATGCGCCTTCAAAAACTATATCAGTAACTCTACATCCTGATACCCCATGGTTTACTTCCCACCTCATGTCCTTGAAACGATCACTTCGTAAATCTGAAAGAATATACATATCCTTAAGATCTTCATCTTCTAGAGCTTCATTCATTGAGCAACGTAAGATCTACAAGTTAGCAATTTCCTATGCCAAATCTAGCTATTACACTCAGGTTATAAATGATCTTGCTTCTGATAACCGACGACTTTTCAGACTAGCTAATAAGTTGTTATCTCCCCCAAAACCAGCATTACTACCATCTATGATTAACATTTCTCCATTACAATTAAGCTGTATTTTCTCCAAAACATTTTCTAATAAGATTGACTCCATCATAATAAAGATCAATAACCATACACTTACTGCCAATTATCCTTCAATCATAGTTACCCCACCTATATCTGTTTTCTTAAGTTTTCGTCCGCCACATATATCTCTCATATCTAAACTACTAAATGCATCCTCTTCGATATCTCCCTCCGATCCTGTTCCACTATCTATTTTTAAACTTTACTCCGATTATCTATGTCCAACTATCTGTAACATCATCTCATATTCCCTAAATTCCTGTACTGTACCTTCAATTTTTAAACAAGCAATAATCACTCCCATTCTTAAAAAACCTTCACTCGATCCTGATTCACTTCTTAATTATCGCACAATTTCTCAGCTACCTTTGGTGAGTAAATTTTGGAAAGGGTTGTCAACTCGTCAACTAATCTCCTATTTAACGGCCAATAATCTCCATATTCCTCAACAAAGTGGTTTTCGCCGAGGACACTCCACAGAAACAGCACTACTAAACGTAATTGATGTAATCACTTCTACCATTAATACTAAAAACTGCTGTCAACTAGTAATGCTGGACATATCCAGTGCTTTCGATACGCTTGATCACAACATTCTACTGTCCCGTCTACACCTGCTTGGAGTTAGAGACCTTGCTCTCTCATGGTTTACTTCATATATATTTGACCGTAGTATCAGTGTAAAAATATATAATTCTTTTTCTTCCCCTTCTCCTATGAAATATGGTGTTCCCCAGGGATCAGTACTCGGTCCTTCACTTTTCTCAATTTATTTATACCCATTACCATCCATAATATATAAATATCCAAATATATATTACCATCTTTATGCAGATGACATACAACTATATATGTTTCTTCCAACTAATTCATCACCAGGTCTCAATAATCAACTCTCTAATTGTGCTAATGACATTAAAGAATGGCTTATTTCTAATAATCTTCTCCTTAATACCTCCAAAACTAAATTGTTGAATCTATATCCATCACCAACTTACTTCCCTCCTTTTCTTATTGATAATATTGTAATATCTCCTTCTCCTACTGCATCTAACTTAGGTGTAATTTTAGATTCTACTCTTTCCTTCATTCCTCATATTACTGCCATCACTAAATCTGCAAATTATCATCTATTTAGAATTAGAAAAATACGAAAATCAATTACTGTATCTCTTACTAAAACTCTAGTTAATTCCCTTGTACTCTCACGTATAGATTACTGTTCCTCAATCCTTATAAATCTTCCATTATCATCTATCTCTCCCTTAAATCGAGTTATTCGTTCATCAATCCGTACAACATATAACCTACGTATTAGAGATCATTCCTCTACTTCCTCATACCAACACCTATCTCCATGGTTCACATTTAACAAACGCTCTGCTTATCGCATATTATCTATTGTTCATTCCTCAATATACTCTTCAAATTGCCCTTCATATATTTCTGCTTCTCTTGTAAAAAGAGCTCCCCTTCCATCACTTAGAAACCATGCATCTCACCTTCTATCTACCCCTATTCTACGTCCCTCAAAAATGAATACTCGGGCACTGAGTTATATTGGTCCTAAGCTATGGAATTCACTCCCGCCCTATATTAGATCCATAAAATCGCATAAAACATTCATGAAATATATACAACAATTGATCTCAGTTGGGAACCTGAATTACTAATATTGTTTGTCATTATTATTTTATTAATTAATTTCCGTACGGCTTATTCTATTTTATTGTATTATTATTATTGGTATTTATTGTTTACCTACTTTTATTATTTGTATTCTATTATATACACTTTTGAGAAATCATTTATGATTTATTTAAGTGTCTAAATAAACATTCAATCAATTCAATCAATCAATATATATATATATATATATATATATATATATATAGGATAGGATGGTTTATTTATACACCAAATATGGTAACAACCGATTACCTTCACTGGTGTTGGGAACGAACAAAATATACGAAACAATAACAGTAAATAAGGTAACAATATAATATATAATGATAGAGATGGAAACAGATCAACATCAAGGAAAGGGTTACTTTAATTTTAAATTTAAATAGTCTTTGAGACTAATAGAAAAGACGTGAGGCGACTTCAATCTACGCAGGCGGTAAGGCATCACATTCCATACGGTAGGAGCCATGCTTGTACATGAGCGAGAACACATCACGTTACGAGTAACATGTAAATCAATAGTATGGCATCAGACGAGCGCAGCTGTGGGAGGATGTTGCGATTAGTGAGACATCCACGAAAGTATGCAGGTCTGCCTAGGAATAGTGTTTTCTGTATTAAGCAGAGAAGCCTAAATTGATACCGTTTTCTAAACGATAACCATTTCATATTGCATTGGTGGGTGTCGGTTAAAGCAACATGATTGCATCGCTTAAGCCTATACATTAACGGCTTTAGAGATTGCATTGATATGAGCACCGCACGATAGAGTACCATCAATTAAAACACCAAGATTGGCCACATATTCAGAATGCTTAATTATGATACAGTCAATTGACATAATAGGGAAAATGACATTTACCTTCATCATGTTAAGAAGTTATGTTTTGGAAATATTTACTAGGAGGTCATTAGTTAGTAACCACTGCAGTGAGTAATCTCAGAGGTACAATCAGATAGATGAGAGTTAGAGTTCATAGAGTCAATGGGAAGTTTTAGGCACTAAATAGGTCAATCAGGAGTAGTTGTACGCAATAAGACGAGTTAAGCAAGTTATGAATTAGTTCAGTTACATGGGTGAGGTCAGTCTCAGTAGAGAAAGATTTTCTATAAGCACTTTGAAAGTATTCAAGCAGATTGTTATTTTCAAGGTAATTGATGATCTGACGACTGACACGTTCCATGATCTTACTTATTATTGGAAGTTGTGAGATCGGTAATTGGTCAATACATCTGTATCAAGAGACGATATTTTAAGGATGGGCTTAATGATGACATATTTCAGGGATCTGACCATGATTCCATGATTAGAAAATCTTTATAATGCATTAGTGACTTAGTGGATGAGGGCCTCTTAAGGAGAATGGAGGTATGCAAAGGATAGTGATCAGTAAGAAGGTTAGAGCGAGAACAAGAAGACATTTTTTTTTTACCTTTTTACCTATCCCATAGCATTTGGATGCCGTAGGGGCACAGTAGATTTCGTCACAATTTTTGTCCATCCCTCTCTATTTTCTGCAGCTCTCATCGCTTTATTTATATCAAGACCAGTCCATTTCACGATATTGTCTTGCCATTGCATTTGTGGCCTACCTCGTCTTCTTTTACCTTCAATAGAACCTTGAAGAATTGTTTTGGATATGGAATTTGATCTTATCACATAACCAAACCATCTTAGTTTCTTCGTGATGACCATTGCTGGTAGTTCCGAAAGTGGACCGATTTCTTTGGTAACTCTATTGCGTACTTCAATGTTAGTAATTTTATCTCTGTATGATATGTTCAATAATCGTCTTAAGCACCGCATTTATAATGTTGTTATTTTTCTTTGCAGTTCCTTCGTTATTGTCCATGTCTCACACGCATATAAGAAAATTGAGTTAACTAGTGACTGCAGTTGTCGGATTTTCAGTTTAAGTTTTAGTGTTTTATCGTAACAAATAGGAGTGAAATAATGTCAATGATATTGCCACTAATATGGCTAGGGACATCTAATATAAGACCCAGGGAATCAGTCACCTGTTTAAAAGAAGAATGTGGGGGAAGCAGAGTAAAAATGATAATTAAAATCACCAACTATCATGACCTTGGAGGCATTAAGATGTAATGTTCGGTAAAAAGATCATGGAATTCATCAACAAATATTGAGAAATCAGCCTTAGGTAAATGGTAAATAACGATTATACGAAGTGAGTAAAATTTAAGTCTAAAATTAAACGAAATACATTCACCATAAATCCATATGCACTAATATACCAATACACCACCAAGACCAGAAGTGCGTGGGTGGAGGAAAATGTTATAATTAGCAATGCTATATAAGGAGAATATATATATATATATATATATATATATATATATATATATATAATACATTTTTTATGTTATGTTCAAACGAAGTGAATTCATTTTTAATCCATTAAAATTAGTACATTATTATTTATAAAATAGTATATATAGATATAAAGTTATATAGTACTACAATATTAATATAAATATGTAATCAGAATTAAGTATAGTATTATATGATATAAATTATAATAATTAATATTACAAATAATTTATTAATAAACTATATGACTGTATGAAATATGTATGTTATCATTACATATTTTTAGTTACAAAATCTATAAGAATATAATTGATTAGATATATATATATATAATATTGTTCATAATATATATATATATATATATATATATATATATATATATATATATATACACTCCTTAATAGTGGATATTATAATACTTTAGGATTGAATTTATTAATATTTGAATAGATTGTATAGAAATACCAAGATAAGCCATGGATACTCCTGGAGCAGATGAATTAGGTAAATATATAATTATGACATATATATATATATATATATATATATATATATATATATATATATATATATTGTAACCATATTATATATATATATATATAAACATAATTAAGTTACGAATAGATGAAAAAGGCAATACGTTGATAATATCGCCGACTATACAAGTACTTACGCCCGAATAGCTCAGTGAATACTTTAGTACGTTATGTGGTCAACAGTATTGAGATGTTTCACACGTGTTTGTGCATATGTGTCATCGATAAACTTAATAATAGATACTGTAACCTATGTATGTCGGCAACCACTATAGCATAAATAGTACAACTAATACAATATATCCATTTACAACTTTTTAAATAGTTAAACATAAAAATAAGATTACTGTATATTCGGCTTTTCTAGATTCTACTCTATAGAGCTCTATACTAGTATAGTCACATCATCTCTATATCATATTATATACTCGACTCTTTGGTGTTCCTAAATTAATTTTCATATGTGATTATGTGATTAGTAAGGGTCGTTCATTGGTAGGTTTGTAATTGATTAATATGTATTTTAATAGAATTAACAACTATCGGAAGCATTTATGTATAGTTATGATGAATATCTAAATAAATTAATTGTAATCAATTTCAATTACATATACAATTATGATTATCACGTGAAATTGATATTTTCCATATGATAATGTTTTATAATTGTCACTATCTTCCGCCATTTATATTCTCGTTATTATACGGTGACCATATCTAACCTACCCTTCTTTCATCTATATTTTTACGTTTATTAAATTGACTATGATTAATTGTATTTGATTATATGTTAATACATTTTGTTGACTTATTCCTCCTTCTATTAAACCTACTTTTGTTAAAGCTATCCATATAAAGCTATACATTTCCAGATGACTAATTATAAATATTTAGAAAACCTAGATAAGGACATTCCCTCGATGCGTTTCCTTTTCGGAATATGTTTTTACCATTTCAACTGCTGATTATATTGCGCTATCTGTTTATCTATTACCTCGGTTAATGTCATTTATTTTTCATTAACTTATGATTATATAAAATAATTTGTTGTAAATAGTGGATCATTATGAGTTATTATATTATTTGAAGTATACTTCGTTATGGTATACCATATATGCATAACTATAGTTTATACTGTTACTTATAGTTGTATTATATATAATACAACTATAAGTAACAGTATAAGTATATTAAAATATAACTATATGTATGTAACTTTATGTCAAAGTATTATGTATACAATATATATCGATGAATAATGAAGTATAATAATAAAATATTAAGACACTATAATCACTTCATATGTACATATTTGATAAGATCAATTTAATTATCATGTTCTATTAAATTCAATATCATACTTCTTCAGTGCCTCGATACGAAGTAAGTTTTCCAGTAGTATATACTAGTGATATAACTCACGACGTGAGTCATCGTACTTATTACTCTACTAGCTATCAGTTAATATTAAGTATGCGTTGTTATTAACTATATAAATAGATAATGAATAATGAATAACTATATATATATATAGTTATTCCAATACTGACTATAATTGTTCCAGTATATTATATTATGTTTATATATAGATATTCCATTTATAACCATAGTTATTTGATTGTTTCTTAAAAACTATCCACGAGATTGTATTCTTGCCAATACGTTTAATTATGTCATGTTTCCTATGTTCACCTTTATCTCACATAGTCACATATTTCAACATATAACGTTATTTGTAAGAAACTTTTGTGTAGATATAATTATATTAGTTAACTGCTTGTGTAGATCAGTTGGTTAAGGTATCAGTAGGCAGTACAAGTAGTAGGATACGGGGTCAAGCCAGGTCCGGATAATTACAATATGTTTTAATATTTAGAAGTGATCTTATATAATTATATAAATTTTGTATAAATAAATGATCCGTTCTTGTTAAAACCATGGATGCTTTAACATGATAGTGGCATAAGGTACATCAAAGATTGTACTTCATAGATATTTATAGTATTTAAAACCAACATATCATATTGTATTATTGTATATTAGTAATTAACAATTAGTTTTCATAATAAAAATAATCATTTAAAGAATATTATTTTTAATTTTAAAAGTGTATAGTTACATATGAATTTACATTATAAACAACACATAGTTCCGAAAATTGACCCTATATAATTGCGATATTGTATACAAAATAAAATTACATGATTTCGCGTGAGTGTTATATCTTTCCAGTAAAAATCTTTGAGGACATGATGGCTATATGGTTATAAGTGAAAACTTCATCTAAGTTTCTGAATGGGATGAAAGGACTCCATTAAAATAAATAAAACAATAATAAATACAAGTATACTTCATATATATATATGAATAGATTAAAATAACAGTGCGTTAACAATATCGTCATATTACATAGTAATTTTTACGAAATACTTATTAGTTATGTAACATAACGTCACGTATTATAAAACAATAGAGATGTTTGACACGTTTGAATAGTTCAAATATACAATATAATTCGTGCACGTGTAATGTGTAAACAATATTGTTAAAATGGTACAACTAACTAAATGTATATATATATATATATATATATAAAGTTTACATCTATAGTATTAATATATTTATTTGTAATATATACATATATATACCTAATCAAACAAATCATTACGTGAATTATCAGTACATTCAGGTGTACCTGTTATATATAATATCATATATATATATATATATATATATATATATATATATATATATAATTATATATATATATATATATAATTATATTTATATATATATATATATATATATATATATATATATATAATAATATATATATAATATTATATATATAGCCTATTATTTCTACTTAACAAATACATTTATAAATATACCATGTAATTAATTATAACATTATTATAGATATGCTAGCTTCAATTGGTTAGTATTTTGTTTTAATATTACGTAATCAGACTGTGTCGTGATAGTTATGTTATACTATTACAATATAATAATGTATTATAATATATAATAATAATAATAATAAATATTTATTAGAATTTTTAAATTGTACATTTTTTTTCGTATGAAATATATAATTATTGATGTTATTATTTCCTCTAAATGGATTCAGATTAAGATCAATATCTTTTCTATGCTGTCGCCCGACAAAATAGTTTAATAACGTGTAAGTTATATATATAGTATCAGTAGAAAATAGTTATATGATATACTTGATTTATTACGACTATATGTTTGTTCAAATAAAAAATCAATCAACATAATATATTATCTTATTACCTAATATTACGTTATGAGTCCATTTTTATGATATATATTCGATAGAATAGTATGCATATATTGATTTGTTATATATATATATATATACTGAATTTTTACAATTATTTACTCTACCTTACCATAGTTATATTACTTGTACTTTTGTTCACTGTAATATATTATTTGACATATATTAAAACAACAAGTTAGTGAGTTATTTTATAAGCCTGTAATGTATCTGTATATATGTATGTGTGTGTATGTGTGTATGTGTGTATGTGTGTATATATGTATGTATGTGTATGTGTGTGTGTATTCGTATGTGTGTATGTATGCGTATGACGAGTAAACTCGGCGACTCATATCGTAGTAAAACAACTTATTCCAGTAAATCTGAGTGACAGCACGGCTTATTTAGGCTGCGGTTCTACACACGTAGAATGGGGTGTCAAGGCGTGCGTCGCCTATCTTTTATTATACCTATTTATATTAAATATCTATTTATTTATATATATATATATATATAAAATAATATAGAGTATATTTGTAATATTACACTATTAACTTGTTGTAGATGATTTCAATGGAGAATTGCTACTGATGGGAATCGGCATCTTGATTATGAGTGTCTCGTATTTAGTACATCTGTATAATAATGATCCTAAAGGTATTTCTGAGTGTACGCACACACACACACACGCACACACACACACACGCACACATACGCAACCTTGTCGACTGAGTTCGGAATGTCAATAATAGAAGTATGTAATGTTATACTTTATTAACTTAAAATGATCGGCCACAGATTTCAACTCCTACATTCATACAGAAATATGTATTTAAATTGAATTAAAATGTGTTACTGTACTAGTGTTACTGTACTAGTGTTATTCTATGATATACAACGCATTATTATCCTGTTTATACACATAACTTCCCCACTATTTTGTATACATAGACACATTAACACTATTGTATCACAGTAACACTTACATAAATAGGTACTCGATAATAAACAAATACCCATCAGATATTCATTCTATTTATATACATATCTCATTAATAAACGTGTATTTTATATACCATACGGTTACACTTACCCCCACTCAGCAAAATAAATTAAGTACATGTGCTACTAATATTGCATAATACCTATAAAACTATACATTTTTAGCGGTGTATTCCTTCAAATGTCCATATTCTTCATATTACACGATATACTATATCAGATTTATCACCCCCTTGAATTTCATACGTTTAATTGGTTCCCATTTTTCTCACCACACCATATACACTATCAGATAATCACTTTTTCAATGTATTTATCATTAAGAACCTACCTTATTTTTATCCTAAACTTATCTCCATTATTTGATCGATTATCGACTACCTTCTCGAAGAATGTTCCTACATATTATATGCGTGAGTCTTCATGTATATGTTCATTACATTTTCCTTTATTTAGATATATATCTTAATAAATATAGCTACCAGTTCTGTGCATTCTTTCGGTTTGACCATTACCAACCGGGTGACACTTTGTTATCTTACGTTGACTAATATTAGTATTAACATGTATACGACTTTTATTAATGACGATACACAATTCCTTCCTTGCTCTGAATGTATTCTTTCAGGTGTTCCGAAATTGTATATTCACTCATTTAATATAACCTTTGTTATTAATAGTACTGATTGATGTATCATATATATCACCTTCGTAAACATAGTAAAACATATCATTGATCACTAGGATCGGGTCTCTACTATCTGCTATGATAACATCTATTAATACTATCTAGAGTGTTCTACATACCTAATTTAACATGTCCATCGTATAATATATTTTTCTTATTATATACATTACACCCTCTAATGTAATTCCTGCTATTTTTATATTTACATTTCCTGATAATTTTTCAATTAACTCTACATATTACCATTTCTATACCTCGATTACGACATATATCGTGCATTCCTTCTAATTTTGGTAATATTAAAGATCTGTGTATAATGATTTCCCTACATGCCTCATTACCCAACTTATTAGAAAATATATTTTATAATCTGTATTATTACAACCTATATGATCTTGTATTAATACCTCTTTATATGTTGTCCTTTATTATAAATATTTCATCCTATTTTTGATTACTTATTAATTATTCCTTGCTTAAAATTGGTATTAAATCTATATCCACTCCCTTCCTACTTACATAGTATGTGACTACCAAACCCCTTGCATTAACTTCTACAATATGTAATCTAGATAATGCACCAGCGTTAAAGATATCCTTTCCCTTTCTATATATATATATATATATATATATATACATATATAATTATTTTATAAGTTGCTAATTTTGAAATTACCCTCTGTTCATATGCACTTAACTTTATATACGATAGTGAAATATTAGCTGTATAAACATCGCATCGTATACAACTTATAAATTAACGTAATTATTTAATCGTAGGGGTATCTCCCAAACTCTAACTACTCTTAGTGTATCATCATATGTTGCTATACCATTTTCTGAATATATATAGAAAAATAACTGATTTATGGAACCGAGATATTGTTAATTATTTAATCTAAGGTTTACGGACTTCACCTCATTAATACAATTTGTATTATGTTTATGTATTCTTCGGTTGTATGTGATATAAAGATATAAGATATAATTCCTAGTTTTAATTATTTACGAAATAAATTGGCCATTATCCTATGGAAAGTTGCTGGCGCATTCGTTAGACCAAATTGCATCATTTTGACACTGCAAAGCCAAAACAATCTGGATACTGAAGTTGTATTGTGCCATATGGTACTACCACAGTTGACTTTATGCTGACTTAAGATAAAGTTTATCAAACTTGATTCTTATGAATTATGTTTAACCACAAAGATTGTACTATAATACATACTAGCCGACTATTCTATCACTCCTTCCATTATTAAACTATCTATATTATCTTTGACTGATTTTACCTCAGTTTCTATAAGTCTGACATAACCGGTATATCATTTATCGTTATTATACTATGGCTACCAGCAGATGAGGGTGAATTATTACTATAGTATACTTATAAGTACCGACAATATATAATCATAGTTGTTTAATACTTGTCTAATAATATCTTCGTATTACCGTATATACAGATGAATTCATTTAGTAACCTTGTATACAAGAACGTCATATATGAAGTTCTAATTTACAATTATTACCATTTATTACATATTCCTACCATTGCATTTCTACATGTAAATCATAATTCCGTTAATATTCCTTTTATTTTTTATTTCGTATTATTGTAACTAGAAATCCCTTATTCCTAATTATTCTACCAGAATTAATAATATCCATTATAACATTTCCTAAATATTTCTAGTATATCCACTCGCCTACATAATTACTAGGTAATAAGGTTTAGCCTGTAGCTTTATTCAATATAATTTTTCATAAAACCACAGTGGAATAATATATATATGGCAGCTGTTATCTAATATACATTCTAATTAATTCATACATAAATAATATCTGTCTCACAACCTATTAATCCTATGTGCTGATTAAGATTTTCCCAATATGCACCTAATTGGGAATATCGCAAACATCTCAACATTATTCATGCCACAGGTATACTTTATATCGCTTTCCTAATACTATAACAAATCCACCCTCTTCTATTTACACCAACCCTCCATCCCATACAGATCACGCTTTATTATTAAATCCTATATCATATTTATTATATTCCTTACACACACTTCTATATAAGTAGGGGATATAATAATATGAGTAGAGGAAGTTATGAGGGACATATATGTAAGGAATATAATAAATAACAAAATAAATATATATATATATATATCGCCCATACCCTTCTTGATTCATATCACTACCATATATCCCATTTACTTCTATATCTGTATGAGATTTATGATTCATTCAACATAAATCTAACATCAACCTCTATCATATCACCGTCTTCGTATATATTCCTATATAATATTTAACGTTAATACAACATTAGTAATTAGGCTCTTTAAAGTATCATTATACTACATTATTCCTACTACTACTTCTTCACATCCTATTGTTTTAATTATATTCCTATCACTAGCGTTACATCTAAATATAACATCAACACTTCCTCAATAATCTGTTTTCTAAGCATAATTATATATATATATTATTTCATTTATGCTATTTTCGAATTCAAATCTATCACACATTATGCGACGCACAATTTGACTGATTTGTCACATAGATTTATTTAGGTTATCTCCTAACTTTAAAAGTTCGATCTTAGCTTACCTTGTTAGGTGATGTATCACATATTATGCAGCTGCATCCTTCAATCCTTGTATAGATATATACCTATCTGCAATATTGAGCCATATCTTAACATTACCACTACCATCATACACACTTAAGTTTGCGCATGACCAATCACTAACCTAATTCCATATTTATATCTGTATTATCGGGCATAGTATTAAAACGTAACTTTATACAAATATCATAATATTAATTGTAATACATAATAATATAATAGCTATTAATGTAATCTAATATATAGGAAATCTATGATTACATTATTATATTTAATAATAAATATGATGATTTATTATATATAGATAATACATAATATAACGTTACCTTACAATATCGTATACATTCATTAATTTCAATTCAATCAAAATATCTTACAAAATATAATTATCACTTCGTGTTAAATCATAGAATATACCTGCGATATTACACATCACTATAGTTTGTATTGTTCGTCGTCCTCTTCTTTTCCACTGATATATTGTATACATGTAGTTATCTCTCTTTCCTTAATCATTTAGTTGTAGGTAACCGTTCTGTTATCTGTAGTCGGTCCGTTATATTAGCCTTTCCGTTATCTGTAGTCGGTCCGTTATATTAGCATTTCCGTTATCTGTAATCGGTCCGTTATATTAGCCTTTCCGTTATCTGTAGTCGGTCCGTTATATTAGCCTTTCCGTTATATGTAGTCGGTCCGTTATATTAGCCTTTCCGTTATCTGTAGTCGGTCCGTTATATTAGCCTTTCCGTTATATGTAATCGGTCCGTTATATTAGCATTTCCGTTATCTGTAGTCGGTCCGCTATATTAGCATTTCCGTTATATGTAGTCGGTCCGTTATATTAGCCTTTCCGTTATCTGTAGTCGGTCCGTTATATTAGCATTTCCGTTATCTGTAGTCGGTCCGTTATATTAGCCTTTCCGTTATCTGTAGTCGGTCCGTTATATTAGCATTTCCGTTATCTGTAGTCGGTCCGTTATATTAGCATTTCCGTTATCTGTAGTCGGTCCGTTATATTAGCATTTCCGTTATCTGTAGTCGGTCCGTTATATTAGCATTTCCGTTATATGTAATCGGTCCGTTATATTAGCCTTTCCGTTATCTGTAGTCGGTCCGTTATATTAGCATTTCCGTTATCTGTAGTCGGTCCGTTATATTAGCATTTCCGTTATATGTAATCGGTCCGTTATATTAGCCTTTCCGTTATATGTAATCGGTCCGTTATATTAGCATTTCCGTTATATGTAATCGGTCCGTTATATTAGCATTTCCGTTATCTGTAGTCGGTCCGTTATATTAGCATTTCCGTTATATGTAATCGGTCCGTTATATTAGCATTTCCATTATATGTAGTCGGTCCGTTATATTAGCATTTCCGTTATATGTAATCGGTCCGTTATATTAGCATTTCCGTTATCTGTAGTCGGTCCGTTATATTAGCATTTCCGTTATATGTAATCGGTCCGTTATATTAGCATTTCCGTTATATGTAGTCGGTCCGTTATATTAGCATTTCCGTTATATGTAGTCGGTCCGTTATATTAGCATTTCCGTTATATGTAGTCGGTCCGTTATATTAGCATTTCCGTTATATGTAATCGGTCCGTTATATTAGCATTTCCGTTATATGTAATCGGTCCGTTATATTAGCATTTCCGTTATATGTAATCGGTCCGTTATATTAGCATTTCCGTTATATGTAATCGGTCAGCTAAACCTGTAACGATCTTATATTAAAATGTTGCGGCTTTTCCAAATGTAGCTTTGCCGACTGAGTTCGGAAGTGCAATCATATGATAATTTAATCGTATACTTTAATAAATTAAAAATATCGTCCGCATGCTTTAAACTAAATACTATATTTGTAACGATATTGTATACATACAATATAGATTAAATTAAACTCGAGTGTGTTATAGTATATGTGTATATTTATTATATGATT
Source organism: Osedax fenrisi (assembly GCA_964019155.1). Classification (NCBI taxonomy): domain Eukaryota; kingdom Metazoa; phylum Annelida; class Polychaeta; order Sabellida; family Siboglinidae; genus Osedax; species Osedax fenrisi. The sequence continues at coordinate 6,229,264 of OZ025244.1, read as the reverse complement.
TACAACGCATTATCCCATTGTATACATTGTATACACATCGATTCCCTATTATTTTGCTACTTACACACACTAAAACTATTCTATCACAGTAATACTTGAATAAACTCAATCATATATAAATAAACATCAGTACATTATTCTATTTATACACATATCTAATGCGTACACTTGTATTACATATACCATACGGCTACATGTTCTCCATACGACAATCACGTTATGGAACTATATAACCAATTAATGTGTATGTATGTTTATATGTATATGTATATATATATATATATATATATATATATAGAATTAGAAAAATACGAAAATCAATTACTGTATCTCTTACTAAAACTCTAGTTAATTCCCTTGTACTCTCACGCATAGATTACTGTTCCTCAATCCTTATAAATATTCCATTATCATCTATCTCTCCCTTAAATCGAGTTATTCGTTCATCAATCCGTACAACATATAACCTACGTATCCGAGATCATTCCTCTACTTCCTCATACCAACACATATCTCCATGGTTCACATTTAACAAACGCTCTGCTTATCGCATATTATCTATTGTTAATTCCTCAATATACTCTTCAAATTGCCCTTCATATATTTCTGCTTCTCTAGTACAAAGAGCTCCCCTTCCATCACTTAGAAACCATGCATCTCACCTTCTATCTACCCCTATTCTACGTCCCTCAAAAATGAATACTCGGGCACTGAGTTATATTGATCCTAAGCTATGGAATTCACTCCCGCCCTATATTAGATCCATAAAATCGCATAAAACATTCATGAAATATATACAACAATTGATCTCAGGTGGTAACCTGAATTATTAATATTGTTTGTCATTATTATTTTATTAATTAATTTCCGTACGGCTTATTCTATTTTATTGTATTATTATTATTGGTATTTATTGTTTACCTACTTTTATTATTTGTATTCTATTATATACACCTTTGAGAAATCATTTATGATTTATTTAAGTGTCTAAATAAACATTCAATCAATATATATATATATATATATATATATATATATATATATATATTTATATATATATATATATATATATATTTATATATATATTTAGCTATAAATCGATTATTATTAAAAATAATAGAAGTTAATTGATAATTAATGTAATAGTAGGTAATAGTATACTATAGTATTCATTATTAATAGTAATATATTATATTCGATATATTAAATATTATTACCTATATATAATAATAATAATAATAATAATAATAATAATAATATATATATATATACAGATATTGCAAATGAACCAAAAATTGAAAATACGTATGTTTCATCTAGTAATGTAGAAAGTGACTTAAATTCTATAAAAGTAAAACCTAGTACGAAAGCAAATTATCGAAATATATAATAAATGAATTCTGACGAAAGGATTATATTCTTTATATTTATTTATATTATAATATTATTAAGATTCCATTAAAATATTGTTTATTATACGTATTTTATTATTAGATAACAATTAGTTAACTATATGTATAGGAAATATATAACAGTATTTAAATTCATATTTCATTATAATGTATTAATAATTTATCCATTATTTAATAATTATATTATATAAGTATACTATACTATTATTAATACATCTGTATATTATAGCTCTGCTATATTTACATTAAGTAGTCATTATGGGTTTAAATCATTATTCTATTATCACGTGATGAAATAGTATTCTTTATCTTATCCACATAATCCTCCTTTTTATATCCATTATATATATATATATATATATATATATAATATACATAATAATTTATATTATATATAAATATATATATATATAACTCATAGTATTTGCTTATACAATTAACGAAAACTAAACTTAATATACTTATCCAATGAAGTCAACACTTCAAATAATACACTCTCACTGATCCTACATTATATTATTCATAATCTAAATATAATACTATAATCATTAATATTATACATATCAGATAGATACGAATGAATATAAATACAATATTACATGTCCTATACATTCGAATACTCATTAAGTTTCTTATGGATAAATCTGTGGTCCATTATTATTTGTTTTATCTATTCAACTAATATGTAATTCAACTTTGGTTCTCAAGATAATAACTTCCGTATATTTATATTACTGTAATGCACTATTTACTGACATACTTAAACTACAAGACAACATATTTAAGAACATTATAAATCTAACCTGCAAACTTATTGTTAAGACTCAAATAAGAATACATACTACATAATAAAACTAAACCTGCTTACTTTTATACACAGATCCATTTACAAAACTATAAATATTATACATACTGAAATTCATACTAAAATGTCAATATACATTAAAGAATCAAGTGAATTTAAAATTAGAAGTAACTTTATATCATCAAATAATATACGTTTAAAACATAATAAATCTACTAACTCATCTCACTGGAATAAACTCTTCAGGACTATAACTAACGAAAAACACTACATACAAATTTAAAAACAAACTACATAAATACTAACTTGTACAGGAATAACTAACTTTATGAAATGAATTTTAATATACTCTAACATATGTTCATGTAATATTTATTTTATTTTTTATTATTGTTTTGGCCATACAATTATATATATATATATATATATATATATATATATTTAAAATTGGATTTGTGTGAATAAATAAATCATACCACAACTACATACACAAATTTGCTCACACGAATATATATTAATTATGAGTAATTATTAATATTATATTATATGGACATATATATGTACAAGTAATAATGTACGTTATATATTTAATTGTATTTCGAAGTCGAAACTCCCAATATACATAAATGGATACATACACATATACATATGAACATACATATATACATATATACATACATAACATGGTTTAGTATATACTATAATGAGTATATGAAGTTTGATAACAACGGCCCCATTGTACGAGGTAATTATTATCCATTGCGATAGTATTATCGTTGATTACCACTGTCGGCTAATGTCTACGTGCAGCTTATATTACGAATGTAATCACATATATGAATGACCTAATGTAAGATTAAGAACTAATGTAAATTATTCGTATTTTAAATCTAATTTATTTTTATTAATTCGTAAAAATTAATTTTATTATTTTCAACTGATTTATATTTTTGTGTGTATTTTGTTATTTTATATTTTTTTTTACACAATAAATCGTCTACCGTAATTTTTGTGTCTAAATAAACATTCATTCATTCTTTCATTCATACGACTAAGTGATATATGTAATCTTAGTAATATTAAGAAGATTTGATAACTGTGAACCACCTATACGAAGAACATGTGTATACGTCTGAACTTATGATAATGTATTGTTATGTCGCTAATATATATATTAGGTAAATATATAATAACTAAATGTATTAGAAATTTATCATTTTATTGTATATTATGTAATACTTATATGATTAATGCTCATCAATTTACAATATAGGCAAATGAGTGTAAGTCACTTACTACACTTAGTTACCTATATATATATATATATATATATATATATATATATATATATATATATATTCGGGTATATATATAATATATAAGTGAAGCTTCATTATAACTGTTGTTGACGTAAGTACGAGTGTCTCTGTAAATTATCGGTTGATCAATATTATGATGTTTTCATTTTGATTAATACAGTCTAATGGAGGTTACATTTTTATTTTTGAAATAATTTATATTTATTTTATTTACGCTTCATATTTACGTTATTTTGGCGTACTATTTTAAAATATATTGTTCTTCTTAATAACAAACACCTCTCACATTAGCCATCATACATCTTTACACATGATAATGTCTCATTTAAGTTTACATTCTCAGAATATTTCACAAAAAAAGTTAAATAATAATATTTAATATTCCTCTTCGAAAACTTCCGGTTCTAATCATCATAATACAACAATAACAACGTTTTTATGTGAACTCCCCTAATCACACTTTATTCGTCGAATTCTTATGAATATTTTCTAATTGTCTCCATTTGAACTAATACTCTCATTGATTCTCAAATTTGTCAAATATTCCTGTGAGATATTTATCTATTTAACTCATATTATTCATTATTATATTATCGGTTTAGATCGATTTAGTTCGTAAACGCGAAAATGAAAATGGGCTCAATAGAATATAAAGCACTTACGTATGAATAGTTATAGAGAAGAATATTCTAGAATAAATAGTCCACACTAAAATATATGTTAAAATAAATAAAGTAAATAAATTAGGTTAAATGGTATATAATATAAGTTATATATGGTTATATACACTAGTACATTATAGTAAATATATATTATATAGGGGAAAGTAACCGAATACGAATACTCTCAATATCTCAGAAACCATAAATCCAACAAAAAAAGTTATTGAATAAAATATAAATAATTATAAAAATAGTCTAAAAAAGTATTTTTTATTTTTTAATTATTCAAAATATTGCTGATATATCCAATAAACTGATTTTTTATTACGTTTTAAATTATGAAAAAAAAGTTCAACTTAAAACCATCTAAATAATATACAAATATATCGATATAATATATAACATTATATAATTAAAAAATAAAGCATTCTAAAAATAATATATATAATTTATATATTTGTTATCCAATATTCATTAATTATAAGCATATATCGAAAGGTCATATAAATCTCTAATACGGACACTCTAAATGTATTAATACAGACACCCTATAAACAATCAGCGAGCAGCGTATGAAATATTATGACTTTCATAAAAATCGCGTGCGTTATAATATTAATACAACCAATAAAGCTAAATCTAAAATTGTTATTATTTAGATGCTTAAATGGTATTATTAATTAAAATAATAATGAACATAAATAAATTATTATCTAATTAAATTAGAATACATTATTCATAAAATTAATTATAAATAATGTAATTGTAATTTGTCTGATTGATTCAACAATAATATACAGTTTATCTAGTTTTATATAGGGTATCCGTATTATAACACAGGGTTTCTGTAGAACATGGGAACCGAATACGGACAGTGTCCGTCGGACACCCCCGTTATCTATTGATTTAAAAGATTAAATAACATTGTATTATCACAATAATATATATATATAATTATATAATATTAATGTATTCTAATTTTTGAATAAAAATAATAAGTAATACAAAGGTAAGACCATTTATTGTTAAAGTGTCTGTATTAGGTTACTTTCCCCTATAGATATACCTAAGTAGAATGAATATATAATGTGTGTTTACTAATATACTGCAACGATAAGTAAACTATTATAGTAATGATCATATACATTATTTGTCTACAAATAATAGTATTGAATTTATAATAACTTATAATTTACTTAATTATAATGCGAATATGTTATGTAGGACCTACATATAATATATATATAGTGTTTTGAAGCTTTTTAATTGCTTTAGTTTAGTTGAATATATATATATATATATCATATGTGTATAATAATTTATTACGACGATACGTACATTGATAGAGTAAGGCTAATTAATTAATTTTCGAACAATTTTATTTTCGAAGATAAAGTATTAAATAACTTAATTATAAAGTAACTCAAAACTCAAACTAAGCTATAAAAACAGTGTTATCATTGAATGTACACTGTACATTGTACAGTGTACACATTAGTATTTGTCTTGATTAAAATGGAACTAGTTATCTTGCAGCTTTAGCATTTATATCTATGAATCGTTTATATGTATACATATATATCTGAAATGACTTCATCGTCTTGCAAAATAAATATATATATATATATATATAATATCACATATCTCAGAAATGTATATTATACATTTCCAACATATATACAATGTGCAACATTATAATAAACAAATATCATATTAAGTTAATTCAGAAAACCTAATAATGTTTTATTATTCATTGAATTACATTTTTTATTTTTACTGTTATTTTTTTCCGTTATTTTTTTCATGTTATTTATCTTCGGTTATTTTTTCCGTTATTTGTATTCCGATACCCATATCTCATATGTACATTGTACATTCAACGTGTATATATGTTCGGTTGAATATATCATATACCAAATGAAATACATTCATAGGTCACCAACTAAGCTACGTATACTACATAAACTGTTATAGTGTGTAAATGGTAATGAAAAGTCGAAGTATTTTACTTTATTAAGTAACTTTCGTATATTTATTTGCTAGTAATATTAAGCCTAGCATGTGTAGGTCGTCCCATTATATAGCGGGCGACACTCTGGAAAGAGGCGATCATGCGTGACATATTATGTTACCTACCAGTATAGTATGCGTTGATTGGATAATGGGCGTGATAGGATCTTATCAATCATAGCGTGTAAACAATACAATATACCACTTGTATTCAGTGTATATAACATATACTGGTATATTAGTGTATGCGTCTCATAACTATAGTTTTATAATTATCGTAATATTTAGTTATATACTTATAATAATGCATATTTGTATACCGAAATTGTTATGAATATACTTTTAATATATTTACTACTTTTATTCTGCGATTTTCATACATCGCATTCTAAAAATAGCGAATTATCTGAATTAATAAATGTAGTAATTACTAATTTATAAATCTTATAATACCTTTGATATTATGTTATTATTATGATTACTATTAATAAGATGTAATTAAATGTAAATAATGTTATAAAGGATATCGAAATCGTACAAATCATTTATTTCCATTATAGGAAATAAAAATGAAATTACTATAAATAAAAATGTTTATAAAATAAAAAATTAAAATTTAAAAATATTATATTTTTCAATATTGTAATATAAACATTTTAACATATCCAATTTCAATATAACGTATTAGGTTAGTTTAATATATGTATACATACACAAATACTCCATACACGAAATGATAGCTTGATAGTAAATATCTGTAAAACTAAATCAGCTTATGTGTACACGCATGTACGTATGCCTATGCCTATGTGTAATAATACCACTAGCATTACCCGCGTGTTTATGCATAACGTTTATACACAATAGGCGGCCGCATAAACTGCTTCAATAGATATACTGATTTTATATAGATATTCGATTACCTAGATTTGTTAATATTCAGGAAAATCGAACCTAAATAATAAATATTATAAAAATATAATTAAAACTTCAAATTTAATTATACCAAATAGTTATGAATATTATTGTAAGTATACTTTAAGTTTGACGTATATAATTTATATATATATATATATATATTAATTTAAATATAATATATTAATTTGATTTATTAATGCATTAATACTTATTATTGATATATTATTTACTGAACCATTACTAATTTAAAATGTATAATGTTGAGGAATTATCTTTTCATTGATATGTGTTATGTTATCTTAAATCTCAATATATATATATATATATATATATATATATATATATATATATAACGTTAGTTATATATAGATATATGTACCATTTCAGTAATGTATTTCAATTATGTAATACTCGCTCTACTAAACTATTATACAAATAATGTAAATTGTGTTAATAATTATCTAATGAAATATTTGCTTTTAAAAATGATACATATTAATGCTCATTATAGATAATTATGTATCAATAATTTGTATTATTGGTGTCAGTGTATCATACATAATATTCTATATTCATAGATCATTATTGTATACACTAAGTTAAACATGTATATGATCACATAAATGAGTAATGTATAGGTTAACATTTCTATTTTATCAAGTTTCAATTTAACAATAGAATTTTAATAATACTTGAGCAATATAACTACAGTAAAACCTCTCTATAAGAAACCTCTTTATAAGAAAAACCTCTTTATAAGAAAATTGTTCACACATTTGGTTGGAATTCAACCTTTTCCACATTAAAAAAACCTCTTTATAAGAAAATATTATAAGAAAAATATAAGAAAAACCTCTGTATAAGAAACTTTTTGTATACAAAATATAAAAAATAATTACATAAATAGAATTATTGTATAGATTAGATTATTAGATACAAATTATAGAAATTAATTATTATATAAGATATTTTTTTTTCTTACAAATATTTTATATTACATGAATAGCTCGCAATGAATTAAAATTATATTAATAATTGTTATTGTATATCCATAGATTTATTAAAATTTATTAAAATTAATTAATAAATGTTATTTATATCCTTGAATTTATTAAAATTAATTAATAAATATTATTGTATATTGTATCCATAAATATATTAAAATTAATTAATAAATGTTATTATATCCTTAATGAATTTAAATGAATTTAAATATCCTTAAATTATATCCTTAAATGTATTGGTGATACAATGTATTATATTATACAATTAATTTTTAAATAATAGATTATTATAATATTCATTATATTATATTCATCAATGATGATTCTAATTTATAATTGAAAATGTAAATCTAATAAAATGTCATTATGTATTAACATGTCTAAGCGCAAACAATACAGTATACATTTTAAATATAATATAATTAAAGAAGTTGATGAAGGTTTACTGAACAATCAAGAATTATGTTTTAAGATACATGATATTTCTCCATATTTATTATCAAAATCATTGGAAAAGTAAAAACCTCTTTATAAGAAAACCTCTCTATAAGAAAAAAAGTACCGAAAAAAAATAGTTTCTTATAGGGAGGTTTATACTGTATTTGCCTATTTTCTGTAATATATACTATATTTTCAACATATTTTCTAAACTTATTTTCTATTTATATTTACATGATCATGTTAACTCTTCATAGTTAACTATTGCTATAGCTCTTTACTTAAGTTGTGTTTAATAATAAAACTTATTATTTGATCAAACATAATATATGTTTAACTATTATATTGATTAATTTTATGGTTGATTACAATCACACATATATTTAACATATTTATATATAATATATATATATATATATATATATATAATATATATATATATATATATATATATATATATATATATATATATATATATATATATATATATATATTATCGGAATAAGTTTCATAATATTTCAGGATTTGCATAATTTTGAATAATTTAACTGCAAACCAACAAAAAACATGGACCCTATGAAGAGTTGGGAAACAAGCGAAACAACTACTTCTGAAGGTATACATATTATATATGTTAATAATAATGATATACGGTTTACTATGCACTAATATATGGCCACGTAGGCCCATTTATTCGTGCGGAAATATATATATATATATATATATATATATATATATATATATATTTATATATTTATATTTTTTTATTTGGTGGAGTCCTTTCATCCCATCCAGGAACTTAGATGAAGTTTTCACTTATAACCATATATGGCTCTAATGTCCCTTCGAAGCCGCTCTCATGTTAAGGCATCCATGGTTTTAACGAGAGCCGATCATTTATTTATACACAATTATATAAGATCACTTCTAAATAATATTTTAAGACCCATTTTATAAAATTAATTAATGGTCCGGACGAGGGTCGAACCCGTGTCCTACTGCTTGTGTGTCTGACGCCTTAGCCACTGAGCCACACAGGCAGTTATATATATATATTTAATTAGTTCCAATCCCGTGACGTAATAAAATTAAGGAGCAATATTTGTATAGCGATATAAGCAATACAGTATATAACATTACTTCAGTCGATAGTGAAGTACATTCAACTATATGATTCATCTATTTACTTTTGGTCGACCTATATTGTTTTGCTATCTATAATTCCTATAAGACTAGGTTCCCAGTAAGTAAAGTAATCAAAGTTCGTAATCAGATTACAATATAGTAAGTAATCATATTACAATCATGGGGCTATGTATTTATTACGATCACAGATTACAATTCGATTACAATCATTGATATTCATTCGATTACGAACATTGATTTAAATGTGTGATCAGTTAACTACCATTGATTACAATCATATTAATATCATTGATTTAAATGTGATTTATTAAAGTTGTTACAATAAACATACGTGAGCTGTTCTATTTAATGTATTTTAATAGTATTTATTCACGTAATCGATCATTTTAATTTTGATCTCATTATAGGTAAAAAGTCTTCATACTACTCTTCATACATTAATGATTAATATTGCTGAATATTTAGGGTTGCTGGAATGGTAAATTAAAGGTTCCATTATTATTCAAACAATCTATATATTAGGGCGACATAACCTTGACTTGGAATGAAATTGTTGTATTTAATGATTGATCTTATTACATTACTTATGATGATTGCAACTCGTTGTTGATGATATTTCTGTTGTCTATTGTATACTATTATGTGATATTCTTAAGTTATTATTACAACTGATTTATTCTATCATATTAACGACAAAAACGATAATATGCCAACAGTAGATAAACAGACAATTGTGTATCTCTATTATTAATATCAAATGTGTTCCTACTCCAAGTTCCCATGGTCGTAACATTTGAGCTAAGTTTAATTGATTTTGTGGATAACTTCGATTATGGGGGTGGTATAATATGTTTTTTATTGTATTTAATAATAATATTGTAGTTTTTGAACTGGTATTTGAAATTATACATCCACCCTGGTCGGATTCTATTAATTATGTTTCGTTGTTATACCGGGCATCAACCGATTCGGCAAGTTGGGTTATATTACTAGTGTTCACCATGTGTATTTTCAGTTGGAAAAGTCGTGATTTAAATCACCTATATACTCTTAAAGAATCAACCGAAATTCATGGTAATTTAATAGGTCATGTAAAAGAAGTGTAATTGACCGTTGTTATTACAATTATTAACTCGTACATTATGACCATAGGTCAATAGTATCTCATCCAATAAAGATCCACTAAGATACATTCATTCGAGGGTACAATTCATAGAATATTATTATGAATAACTTATCTCCAGCATAAGGGTAATATATGGTCAAGAAATAAATAAAATCCAGATTGGTAAATACTCAACTATTCTTGTCACTATTAAACAATACATCTCCAGTACTTTATATTCCGGTGGTACGACTGGCTAAAACGATATTATAAGGAAACTTAAGGGGGGAACTAGACTATGAAGATGATCAAGAAAAAAAACTTTACGATGAACATTACTCAATGGGAAACTAAACTAACTATTTAATTATTAAGAAAGGATGAAGATCGTGAATAATGGAATCGATTTATTGTCCACGTAAGCAAGACGATTTCCCTATAATTCCCGAGTTACGGAAGTAAAAGTAAAAGTAAGTAGTTCATGATACATTGTAGTTGTCACAACCTGGGTATCTTGGCCACTGTGATGACTTAGTAATCATATAGGGAGCGGTATGTGCAACCGACTATGAAAATTGAAATAATGGCGTGGAATTGACTATCTAAAACTTATTATTGAGGAAGGCAGTTAAGAAGGAAGCTGTACCAACCCTCTCCCAATATCTGATATATACATATTATTATATATTGATAAATACTATTATTTAACTTATTCAATTATTATAAATATTAATAAATATCAATAAATATTGATTTATTTTATAATTCTTTTAGGTTTTTTACATGTAATAGGTTTGTATTTAAGTTTAAAACTATATACTTATAATATATTACAAATATTATAGACCATATATATAATATTATATAACATACGTTATTATAACAATATAATACTAAATTACTTATTTAGTATGTTACTCTAGCATATATACGTCTACAGTTATTTTGAATAGATAAATAACATAAGTATAATTAATTATTTCTATAGTTCCACACATCATTATATAAATGTACTCTTGTATACTGTAATATAATATATTCCCAGATAGAAACTTTTATAATAACTATTTAACACAATGTATATTAGTAGTATGCATGCATATTTATGTGTTAAGTTTCATATTATGAATAAATAACAAGAATACAACTTATAATGCGTAATGAATGATTATAATTAAATATACGATATGATATATATATATTATTAAATATTATATATATATATATATATATATATATTTATATTTATAACGTTGCATATATAACTATATTATTTTATAGAAACATATAAATTGGATACTATCTTTATTGGTTTTGGAGTAATGTGTATCATCGTTGCAATAATACTATATGTAAATATGAAAAATGATAAAAGTAAGTATATTATATATATATATATATAGATTATCAAAACTGTAATGAGAAAATATTTGTAATATGCTATTCTCTGTTTACTCAACTTGGTTTATATGCATCGTTTAAGTGTATACTGGGTTATATGGAATGATACATATGCATGTTTGAAATTCTAACAATACAGAGTTTGGTACAATTAAGTGTTAACCCATATGGAGTATGGGCAACCATGCAGATTCTTTCATTAGTTGATTATCATCATTACTTATAGTGATCACTTGTTCGATATATTAACTACTACTATTATTATTATAAACATTTTTTGTAATATCTTTAAAAAAATACAATTGTTATATAATAATGTATATGGCATTATTAAGGTCAAATACCACGAAAACGTCTTCTGACTATTTTATTTGTCGGTTTATTTATTTTTTATTTATAATGATTACATTAATATAATTTATATTATCTTATTTTATCTTATATATATATATAATAACTGCCTGTATGGATCAATAACTGCCTGTGTGGCTCAGTTGCTAAGTCGTCAGACACACACGCAGTAGGAAACGGATTCGAGCCTCGTCCGAACCATTAATTAATTTTATAAAATGGGTCTTAAAATATTATATAGAAGTGATCTTATATAATTGTGTATAAATAAATGATCGGCTCTCGTTAAAACCATAGATGCATTAACACGAGAGCGGCTTTGAAGGGACATTAGAGCCATATATGGTTATAAGTGAAAACTTCATCTAAGTTCCTGGATGGGATGAAAGGACTCCACCAAATAAAAAATAACAAACTAACAAAAATATATATATATATATATATATTATAAATGATTAATTATACAGATAAAAAAAATGATATTACAAATATTGAAACTAATTATAAAGAATCAACTATTGGGGAAAGTGAAGCAAACTCTGTTAAAGTGATATCTAACAAAAGTAAAAAAGCTGATGACAATAATTACGAAAGTACTAAATAAATTCATTGAAATAACACAAATTACTATTATTAAATTTCTATTGAAATATTATTTAATGAATATATTTAATATTTAAACTTATTTCATAATATATCAAATAGGAAGTATATATATATATATGTGTATTATTAATGGAAATATATATTTATTTCTAGATGCCCATCACATAATTTGAATAAATTCTCCACATAATTTAATCGAATACTAACAATTTATTTCAATTAAGATGTACATTATTTCTATAACAACTTCATGACTTCTTTTTTAATACATAATTATGTTTAAAAAATTAATTATAATTAATATTTAATATTTATTTTATATTTCAATATATTTGTATATATTTTGTTGTGTTACTAATAATTATTATATTACAAATTTTGAATTTAATATTTGATTCATGAGATAAATTAATTTTTAAAATATAGTCTTACCCTAATATATAAATTATATATAAATTAACATATACATTTATATTATATATTATATAGTTTTAATATGTGTTTATTATTACATTTAAACAATGTATACGTGAAATGTACACATAAGCGTGCGCACGTTTTCTACTATTTTATTTGTCCTATTATAATTAAAAATACAAAATAAGTATTAACATTCTACATATTATACTTTTATAAAATGATATCCTTTATGTTTAAATATAATAATACACTTACATTTTACGATATATCGTATAATATATTATATATTATAGTTTATTTATTTCTATGTTTAGAGCAATACTTTATAATAATTATTTATTAATAATTTGTATTCTCATTAGTGGCGCAGGAAGGTATATTTCATAAGGGGGGTTCAATAATTTATAATATATTATTAATATATATATATATATATATATATATTTGTTTGTATAACTAATTAAAAACTATTAGATATTATATAAATAAATCAGTCTATATATATGTACCATGATATATGATATATCATATGTAAATATAATTTTATTAGGTAATATTAATAAATGGTAGATTTAACGAAATAAAATAAATGATATCATCTTCTCTCTCCATTTTCTTTACAAATGATGATACCAATTCAACAATGTTTAATTCATAATGTCGCAGTGAATACTAAATATCCGTAAACTAGTCAATTTCTTTTGTTCCATTGCATTTTGCAGCCAGTTATTTACAATGCACTTGTTACTAACATTTGTATACAACTATTAATGTTAACAATATTTTCACATTTGAATATAATTTCTCTATATTTTCATTGATATATTATTGCCGCTTTCAAGTTTATTCATAATTTATCTGATTTATCAGAGGTAATATAATTTCTATTATTTCATCTAAATATAAACGTTTTTCTTTGTAATATTCGAGTGTATCTTTTATAGCGACCTTCCTTATAATCCAGTAAGTTATACATAATTTATTCAATTTACAAGATGTTTAAGTATTTCTGAATGTTATAGAATTATAATACACTTATCCTATTTCATTACTATACCTATAGTTAATATATATATATATATATATATATATATATATATATATATATATATATATATATATATATATATATATATATATATATATATAATACTCTGGTTATCTAACATATTGAGCAACTAGGTTTAATCCATGAGCTGTGCAATAAGTGTAATATGCCATCGTTTGTTCCTAACATATTAAGCCTGTATACCAGTGTATACCAGTGACATATTACTTGCTCATCATATGAATGACATCGTAAATTCTCTCGCAGAAAACACTATATTAATGTATATATGCTATTTCATACTATTACATACTCATATTTCTGTAACTTCGAGGTTTGATTTAACATGCCGAATATATATATCGATTCTTGTTCGTTTCATAAAAAGTTTTGTAATATAATTAATTATTAATTTATAATAATTATAATCTTTATATACAACTTTAATTACCTGAAATATCATATGTGCTGTCAAACATTATATTATAGCAACCAACTATTTGTTTAATAATACCTCTTAAGAGTGTATGTGAAAATAATTCAAGAATCTTATTTTTCCATAATAATTGGTATATTTTCTTAGTACTGACAATTATTATATTTAACCATGCGTCTAATTGAAAAATTAATGTGTTGATGAAATGTTAATGAAATGTTATTTACCACTAAAATCTAGGTTTTCTTGACCTATTTATCTTATAGAAGTAAATATAGCTATCAGAACAATATTATTATTTTGTATATCATTTAATTATGTAGGAAAAGTAACCTAATACGATCACTTTAACAATAAATCGTCTTAAAAATGAATTACTCAATATTTTTATTTAAAAATTACAATATATTAATATTATATGATTATAGATATTATTGTTATTTTTAAATGTTATTTAATCTTTTTATTCAATAGAAAACGAGGGTGTCCGTATTAGGTACCCATGTCCTAATACGGACACCCTGTCTTATAATACAGAAAGTTACTGTCGGACATTGTATATATATTTTATTAATAATTGCTACTAACATTACAGTTCCTTTAAATTATTATCAAATTATTAAAATATTTTAAAATTGACGCATAATATGGAGGGTCCGGACACCTTCGTTCCTGCGCACCCCCAATTCTCATGATCCTATGAGTTTCAGTGATCTTAATAATGTTAGCTTAAATTATAACTTATCTTATCTTACCTCTAATATTATTGATTTAATAATATTAATAACAATTATAAATTATCTGTAATTCAAATAAATGGCAGGTTCAAATTTCTACATAAATTCCGAGTTTGATATTATTTCAATATATGAAAGATGGTTTAATGACATTAATGAATCTTATGTTAGTTTTTAAGGTAATTTATGTGTTCATATAATCACAAAAAATAAGGTGATGGTGAATTTCTATATTCTTAACAAGTATTGTTAGGCTATTAAAATTTAATATTCATTATTATAATTATCATTTTATTACTATATTACGATTGAAGTCTACTTACTTACAACATATATAATTAATAGCTACATTTATAGAAGTTCCAGTTTTTAATCAATATTTTATATGCTTAAACTATGTTATTAGTAAATGTATCCTTTTAAATAATACACCAATGTTAATATATGAGGAATTTAACATTACTAATACTAATAATATAAACTATGATTTTTTAAATAATCTTAAAAATAAATGTATAATATAATATTAATAAACCGACCCGTTTAACGCCTTATTCTTTTATTCTTCTATTATTAGTTATATTTTTTATAATACAATTTTTTTAATAATATATATATACAATTAGTATAAGTAGGTTTTATAATCAGGCCATTTAAAAATAATATAATACAATAAAATAAAACACATCGGGTGGAAATAAATAAAATAATAATTAGGCCTACACACAATATAAGTATTACAAGTTGCTACCTTAGAAACATCTTTGGATATATGTATTGCATGTATTATGCTATTTGATGTATTTAATAGAGTGTGGGAATGAATTCTATAGATTAGGACCAATATAACTAAGTGCCCGAGTATGATTTTTAAGTGACGGGAAATAGGGGTTACCTTGTGCCGTTGAGTCGAAACCGACCCCTGGTGACATACATGGTAGATATTCTCCATCCTGCTCCGTCTCTAGCATTTAGTTGGAGATTCATAATATCTTTAGAGAGATATTTTAGTATATTGTCTAGCCAAGTGCAATGTGGTCTGCTTCTTCCTCGCCTACCTTCTATTCTACCCAGCATCCTTTGCAAGTCCATCATATATGATCTAACAACGTGTCCGAAAAAAGATAGGGTAGCCTTGACAATTCTGGATTCGAGTGTTCTTTTAGGTTTCATTATGTCAATTATATCGGTATTTCTCTTCCTATCTATGTATGTAATTCCGAGCAGTTTCCTTCAGCACCATATTTCAAAATCATCAATTGTTTTCCTATCTGCCTTTTTGATAGTCCAGGTTTCTACTCCATAAAGGATAATTGGAAATACCAGTGTTTGAACAATCATTATTGTTATCGTTAATCTAATGCCACTGTCTTTGATTATACTTTTCAGACTTACCAGGGCACATTTTATAATTGCCAACCTTCTTCGTAACTTCTTATCGGTAACTCCATCATTTGTAATTAGAACTCACTGGAAGATAAATTTATCAACGATATTGATATTGTTATCATCTACTATTATATGGTCCAATTTTCCTGTAGTCATTTACCTTGTTCTATTGACATTTACATATAATCCGGCTTCTTCGTTTTCTCTTTTGACTTTTGTAATTAGCTCTGTGCGATCTTATTTTGAGGCTGCTATCAATGTAGTGTCGTCAGCATATCTAAGTTTTGTAACTTTCCTTCCACCTATACTAATGCCTTTATCCCACTTTTACATGACATCTCGCATTATTCTTTCTGCATAGATATTGAATAGAAATTGAGATATGATGCACCCTTGTCGTACTCATTTACTAATCGGGATATTGCTTGTTTACCATACTCTGTCCTTACAGTCGATTCTAGATGTATATATAGATTTATCAGCACTACTATCAGATACTCAGATACTCTAATGTATTTGAGAGTTCACCATATCATTTGGTGATATACACAGTCGAATGCCTTTGTATAGTTAATGAAGTATATGAAGAGATCTCTAGCCTTTTCCATCATCCATCTCGAGTCTGTTCAATATCATATGGAAAACAAAGATATGGCCAAATGACTGGAAGAAATCAATATATGTTCCTATTTACAAAATGGGCGATAAAAAAGAATGTGGAAACTACAGAACAATCGCCTTAATATCATATGCAAAGATACATCTGAGCATATTACAGAGACCTTTCTCATCCCTGAACTACCAATAGAACACGCCGGGTTTCGAAGAGGTAGGGGAACTAGAAACCACATTGCTAACTTGAGATGGATGATGGAAATAGGGGTAGAGAGAATAACTCATTATATCTTAGAAAATCATGGTTTATAAGAGATGGAATTGAATATATTTATATTAGAGAAGTATATATAGGAAGAAAGTGTAAAGAGTATATTGAAGAATGAAAAATATATTATATGAGGAACGTTTGTTAAATGGGAATCTGGGATGTAAATGCTGGTATAAGGAAGTACAGGAATAGTTTCGAATACATAGGTTATATTGTGTACGAATTTATGAATGAATAACCTTATATGAGGGATATACAGAAGTTACGGGAAATTAACTAGGAGTGATGAATAGTAATATATACATGAAAGAAGAAGGAAATTAATTAGCGTTTTAAGAGATAGTAAAGTAAGTGATTTTAGTATTTTTTTAATTACATAAAGATGCTAATTTGCAGATATAGTTATGGCAGTAATATGACGAATGAATTAAATAGTAGAATACAAAAATAAATCTAATTTTAATGCAGTAGGGTAAGTAGAGATTTAATTATATCATTAAGAAAAGGAGGGAAATTATTAGGAAATGGAGATATATTCAAAAATGTAGTTTTGTAGGCATTAAGGAGAACATATGAAATAACCCATTTGTTCTGTATATATAGTACTAGATATTAGGATATTTTGATATTATGTAATGTAGTGGATATACATGTATAGAGAAAGGTGAAGGACTAAGTACCGATGCCTGGGGAATACCATATTTCATAGGAAAAAGAGAAGAAAAAGAATTTAATATTTGTATACCGTTGATA